>VZRH01002478.1:621502-654286 GCA_013397555.1 Urocynchramus pylzowi
CTCCCGCTCGTGCCCTGGTGGCCGCGCGGGTATCGCGGGCAGCCGGCAGCCTGGGAGACCGCGGTTCGAGTCCCGCCGCGGGCAGCGGCGCAGGCCGGGACACCGCCGCGCCCCGGCGTGAGGGGTGTGCAGGCGGCCACGGCTCGATCCCGGGCCACCGGCTCTGTCGGGTGGGGACCAGCCTAAACTGGGGCCTACCCTAAGCCTACAGCCAGCAGCGATGCCTCCCAGAAGGGAAACTGGCGGTTGGCTGGGATGGAATGAAGAGACGCCGAAATGCGTTTTGGTCAGCCCTGTGCCCCCAGCTCCTCTCCTGCCTGGCTGCCTGTAACTTTTCACAACATTTCCCAGGTCTAGCCGGTGTAACACAGCACTTCTTTCATTTGTTAATCATTAAAAAGAGAAAGAGCACTGCAGTGGGGGTGCTTGCTTTGTGGGACAATGCGTAGGACATTCCTTCGCGGGCACACCAGGCACTGGACACCTTGGGAATGCCTGTGGGACATTTCCTTCGCAGGGCACACCAGGCACTGGACACCTTGGGAATGCCTGTGGGACATTTCCTTCGCAGGGCACACCAGGCACTGGACACCTTGGGAATGCCTGTGGGACATTCCTTCACATGGCACACCTGGCACTGGACACCTTGGGAATCCCTGTGGGACATTCCTTCACAGGGCACACCTGGCCCTGGACACCCTGGCAGGGTGCCCATCACAGGGCACACCAGGCACTCGGGAGGGTCCCCACATGGCTTGCAGGAGGTGAAATCCCCCTCCCAGTGTCAGAGCCCTCCAGGGTTGTAGGTAAACCCCAACCGCACAGGGATGGGGCTGAGGAGCTTCCTGCTCCTGGCTCTGGAGCTGGGTTTCCTCAGGCAGTGGCAGGTGAGGCATGGCACAAATAAAAGAGCTAGTAAGGAGGTGCTAATCTCTTCTACCCACCACCGGGAACAGGACATCTGTGGTCATCATACACATAGACCTTATTTCTGTGCACACAGAAATGCATGCTCTGTGCATCATTTATTACTAAAGATCATGTATATGTATGCATACAAAGGAACAAATTAATATTTTACTAGCAACCTCATTCTTGGCACAGTCCAAGTTTTGACTGTTATATTTGTAATCATAATATTTAATAACAATATGGTTCATTCTGTGCAATTTTACATACTGTATGCACATCTTAAGGTTTTACATCCGAAAATTAGGAAATTAAAAGATTTGCAACATCAGATCCTTTCTAAAGACACATTGCCTGTAAACTTGAATTTTTGAGAAAATTCTAACTAGCTAAACCATTTTGTGTTAAATATGACTGAACAGCATAGCATAGACACTGCATTACACAAGAATGTTTATAGAAATACTCACCTTAGGTAGGTCCCCATTAAAAAAATGTAAAATTATTTGACATTGTAATCAGCATTTACTCAAGAGTTTTTGCAGTCCCATGTTAGTTTAAAAGAATAAAGAAAGGACAGAAAAGCAAGCTAAACAAGCATAAAACCAGAACTTAACTTTAATTTGAATTACCTGATTTTGAGTTGTTTGAGGGGGGAGATTGTTGAAAATAGATACCTTGGAGTGTTAAAGTCCCATTTCACTTTACCAGAATCAAAAGCTTATGTTCATACGACAAACAAAACTTATGAGGTTTCTTAGCTTAACACAAATTTAAAGGAAATCTGTATCCTTCTGAAACTCTGCTTAGGTATTAATTACCATAAACAGTTAATATTGGAGAATTTTGGTAAAGCTCCATAATGTAGGAGATCTCTCATGTAGGAATTGATTGTAGAAATTACTTTGAGCCTGATTTTAGTTTAAAAAAAAAGCTCAGCAAAGTGAATAGGCCTGGGAATAGCAGGAAGATTTTCCCAGCAAGCTCAACCCTGCAGTGTGCAAGGCCAGAGAGGAGTGCCCCAGTTGGAAACAGGATTCAGGGCCATGGGCTGCAGGGAGTGTGGAGGGACTCTCTTCACAAGGATGCACAGCAGCCAGACACAAGGCAACAGGCACCAGTGGTTTCCTGTGATGTTACCCTGGTAATACACACCGCCAGCTCCAAAAGCACTCCTTGTTGAAAGTAAAAAACAGGTTTTCAGGCAGAATTAGATCAGCTAATTCTTCTTCCTCTGATCCTAAATAGTCCAAAAATTAATATAACACAGGAAGACTGTAAAGCCAGACATTGATTTTCATATAGATTTCCTCACATCAGATCACCATCATCAGAGGAAACTGCTGTGCAGAAACTCACTTTGCTTGTGGCGTTCCAGGAAGCATGCAAAAGTTCTGTCAGGCTGCAGTAGGCATCTTGCTATGGAGTTGCAGAGCTTACTAAACCCCTTGATTTTGCATAAAGCTACAAAAAGTCAATAATTATGTCCAATGAACCAACAAGAAGGGTTCTAAGCAGATTAGTGACCCACTGTTTTTCCTAGACTCTGTGAAATTTATAACTTTGCAGATTAATGTTAACTATTGGGTAGAGATACTCCCATAGATCATGTCAGATGCATATTAAAAAGATGTGAAAGGTTTATAACGTTTCAAAGGGAAAGTGGTGAGAAAATTGCAAATCCATGAGAAAACAGGTAGTTTTATGCCCTTATGAGAGCATAGTATTTATATTTCTAGGCTACTTAAAGACTTTATATCACTAATGAAGTAGTAAGATAAATTATAACAACTCCATCAAGGTATTTTAATATAAAATTTTATTAAAAATTTTCAGAAATATTTGTGAATATTTGTCAGAAAAAATCTTTCAAAAAGCCCTTTCAATGACTGAGTAGAACACAGGGAGCACAGTAACTCAGAGAAGGCATAAGCTATAATAATGAAAAATTATTAATAATTTAGGTAGGTTAGTGTTTTGTAAATTATACAGAAAGGCAGTTCAAAGAAACATTTTAGTAAACCTTCAGAAACTCAGAAGAAAGTCATTAATGATTTGCAACATTTGTTATTTATAATGAGTATTGTTACTTGAGCCTTTTCCTGTAGCAGATTTCCCCTTAGAAATATCCTCATACTTCAAGGGCTGATTATAAACTCAAATAAAGTAAGCACTTGGAATATCTCTAGTAGCCTGCACATCAATTTCCTCTGATTCTGATGATCTGAAGCCAGATGGGAGGCAAGTGCATATCTCCTCATGCTGCTGGAATTGGTGGATTTCAAACCACAAATCAGATGAGCATTGCACATACTTCTCCTGGGTACAGCATTTTCTTAATTGCCCTCACTCCAACATCACTGCTTTCACTGCAGCACTTGGAAGTGCAAAGCAATCTTACCAGTGTACTGAACCAAAAATCAATGAGCTGTTGGTGGTTGCAGAACATGAAATCTGCACATATTACTTTACTACAAGCTGCTTTTCAGACCTCTTCCCCAACATCCCTCATTAAACAGGAGAACTGCCAGGTCTGTCTCACTCCAAAGGAAAGGCACTGTTTTGCATAAAGTTTAAGAATCAGTGTTACAGCACCTTCTTTGTGAGAAAATTTTCACACACTTTGAAATTGTTCTACTGTCTATGCTCATGTTAATTCATTGTGCTCCATGTAAAAACATTTGTATAAAGGAAAAGAGGGCAAAATGGAAGCATAAATACTCACGCCATCATATCAAATTATTAAGAGGAGCCTGTTTGGTCTCTGATAGGAATCATTTAGATAAATGCATTTACTTACTAAGAGACCCACATCTCTGCATAATTCCATGGCATTGAGGGGAAAGCTCACCAGCATTACTAGTTTTCTGATCAGTGCACTTGACAAAACAAAGAGCAGGTAGAAAACTCACCTTTTTTTACCTTTTTCCCTCTCCATCCTTGTTCTAGTTTGGGGGTTCGGGTTTTGGGGTTTTGTTTTTTAAAATAAATATTTTATTCATTTTTAAAATTAAATACTACACTGATCACCATTTTTTATTAATTTGGATCATTTACCATTTCAAAATAAACATCAAGAGCATGATCAGTGATTGCAATGAACCTGGCTCGTGCAAAATCAAGCATTCATATAATTCATGCATTCAGTATTTTATGCTATGGAGGCCTGCTTTTTTCTAAGCCTTGCTATGTTTCACTCTGCTAATATGAATCCCATGACTTCCAGGGACTGGAAAATCCCAAATGTGTGCAGAAAGATCTAACAGAGCATGAGAGGGAGACAGAAAAAATATTGAATCCATAATTCTTCTTTTAAAAATTGACTGGAAAATTAGCCAGACACTTTACATGTATTCATTAGTTCAGGAAAATAAAGGGGGAAAAAATCCCCAAAACTTCCAGAGTAGGTTTAGCACTTACATATAGATAGATAGATAGATAGATAGATAGATAGATACATACATACATACATACATACATACATACATACATACATACTAATGAGACCTAAACACTGAGGAGTGATTGCCTAGCTCAACATAGAGAACATAGAGAAGGAATTAAGAGGATTATTTCAGTTTGTTATTTTACTTATAATGAGCCACTTTCACCTCCTGTCCCAAGCCCCTGGCTGCTGTAGCCCATCCTTACAGAAGCCTGGGCCACAGCAGAGCACCAAGCACCCCCAGCACCTTTGCTGGAGCCTCCCAGCCAGCCTGCCCAGCCCCCTGTGCAGCCCACAGAGGGTACTGCTGTGGGGCTGGGTGCCAGTTCCTATGGACTTACTGAAGATACCTCATTTCAGTACAGGCATCAGTCTGATGAAGGGAAAGGATAGATTTGTATGAACAACACCTCTTCTGTTGCTTGCTTGCTTGTTGAAATCAGTGAGTTGAAGCACTGGGAGCTGCTGAGAAGAGATTACACTTATCACAGGTGAACCAGGAGAGGGCTGTGAGAAGAAGATACCAGAAAAGACTCCTGGGGTCAAGGTCATAAAGAAGGCTTGCTTTTGCTATCACCACGTCTCCCTGTGTGCTTTCAGACAGCTCAGGCTTTCCCGTTTAGAGGCACATTGGTTATAGGAGTACAGGGAGAACAGAGATTTGAGAGTGAGAAGGTTTTCTTGATTGCTTTCTGCTAAGTAATTAGTATTGATATGTTTTTGTTTTCAGATGCCTCAGGGATAATAGAGCTTTAGGAAATGGGTGGATTTCAGTTGCCTGTTTGCTTTACAGCTATAATTGAGAATTTCTTTTTTCTAAAAAGGGGGGAAAAAAAAGGTGCTAAATGTGCCTCGGGAGAGGTGATGGAAAATATTATGACACTAGTCAAGATGATTGCAAACACGGTGAGGCTGAAATGTGTTCAGCTGACCTAACTAAGCATGAATAATACATTGCTTCTTTTGACTACAATATTTCTGGTCAAATTCTGAACATAACAAGGTGATTTCAATAACCAAGTTATTGTACTATCAGATAGTAACAGTTTAGATGTTATGAGAAAAATATGCTAAAACATTTCTAAAGAAACAGTACTAAGCATTGTGTTTTAAAGCAGTCTTTCTTATAGGGCAAACACCTTTCCTTCTCTAATAAAATGTTGTCAGAGACTGTAGTTTTTTAATATCACAAGAAGAGAAGATTCCTCCAAATTGCAAACATCAGAGGAGATTTAAAGGCACCTAATGCCAAGGGAAGGAGCAGGGAAGACATTCATTTTAGCAACAGATTACAATTACAAAGTGATCACACCATTGACCATACTGATTTCTACTATTGCAACTATCCTTGTAAAGATATTTTACTTATACAGAAATTATCTTGAATAGCTAATCTAATGCACAGAAAGAATATTCACCAACTACCAAGCTTGCAATAGTTCCAAGACAAATTACTATTATAGGACTGTATGTGCTTGTGTCTTCCCTTCTCACATGTAAAGGTAGAGCTAGGAAAAGAGTATCCTGGAAAGAGCAGCTGAATCTTGCCTCAAAGGTTGGAGAGACAGAATCCTGGGCAAAGGCAAACAAATACCTCTTCTGGAAATTACTGTTTGTGCATATGTGTTTGGGTTTTTTCACAAAAATTTTATGTGGCTCTTCTATTTTTTTTTCAGAGTGAAGAACACAGAACAGCCATTATTTTCCTAATAGGTGCTAATTGCCTTCAGTAGAGCTATATTCTTTTACCCATTGTAATGAATCCGGTATTCAGTCAGGTGAGACACATTAGGAGAGTTCAGACTGAGCTCATAGTAAGTTAATAAAATAGTAAACATTTACTTCTGAAACTTGGATTCTAAGCTATGAATCTGAAATGGGTTCTACATGCCTATGACAAATACTTTACATGCTACATTAAAACACATATGCATGAAAATAGTCAGTCGAGCAAACATGTCTTAAAAGGTGTTGCCAAATAAAAGCCCAAGTTATTATCCACCTACAATAAACAGGAAAAAGATCTTTTGTTGTCATTGTAAGATGACTTAATGGATTCATATGAGCACATTTAAATGCAAATCAAAATTTATTCATGTCATAGAATTTTTGACATTCTGGTGTACACATCTCTTTTATTAAGGTAATTTCTGCCCAAATTTTGAAGAAAAAAATGCAAAACCTTTGGATTTAAATCCTTGGTGTGAAGAATCTGCTTTGGAGCTCGACAACAGTGAAGAAATACAACTATGGAATATATCCTCTAGAAACCTATTGTTCCTGCACATGTGTTCTATTTTTTCACCAAAAGTGTACGTGGCTCTTTAGCCTGCGTGAAGAATGCAGAACAGCCATGTCTTCATAATAGATGATAATTGCCTTGAATAGATACGCAGTTCTCTCCTTTTGCCCTTTTTTGGTATCAATTCAGGAGAACAGGCCTATTCTTCCCATTCTCCATCTGTAGATTTTACACACTGCAGTCAAGACAACTACGGAGTAGAAACAACTTAAGTGCATATACATTTATGGGAACCAATAAACAACAACGTAGACATTTTTCTCATCTGGTGTCTGAAAAGCATGAAGGGGGTTCTTTCATATGTAAAATCCTAAAATTCTTACCACTTACAAAAGTTACATATTTACCTAGCTAACAGGACAATCAGTGCTTCCACTGTAAGCCTTTTTTCCTGTGTTCCTGCCTTTCCAGTTACATGTGCGTGCACCCACTCTCACAAGCACCACGTCAAATAGTCCAGCTGAAAGGCTCTGCTAGGAGGGTTTTGTTGCTGAACAGCTGCTCTCCTCCTTTAGTGTATTCATGAACCTGCCAACTTCTTCCTTGTCTGACAGTGAATCTGTTGTGCACATGAAAGAGGTGTGGCACTCCTCTCTATCTCTGAACATGTGAATAAGAGAAAATACAGCATTTACTGAACATTAGGTATCATTATTGCCATTTTGTTTTCATATAATGTAATCCTTCTTTACCTAGTTTCATCTTAATAAGACTTCAAGGAAAACAATCATGTCAAGTGATAGATGTATTTGTGAACTATACACCTTATTACATCAAACAACTAATATGGCACCCCATTACTTTTGCAATTAGGGGAATTTTTCCTTTTAGTAAAACAGAAAATGAAACACATTTCAATCATTCTGGGTGCTATGAGATACATCAAGCATTTAAACTGTATTTATAACTTTAATATAGACTTTCCTATATAAATAATTTAAATTAGAGAAGCCACAATGATTATATCCTTAAAAAAGCAAAATGTTTTTTAAAAATCAGTTACTCTTCAAGAGTCACATGTCTGAAATTTTGTGCACTATAGGTATAAGGAAAAGTAAGTATGTTCCTTGAATTCCTGCTCACAAAAGTGATCTCTTCTCCTAGGATGGTCCTTGAACTTCTATTTTGTCTGGCAAACAAATCAGATTTTTTAACAAAAAGAGTACAATTATGCAGGAAGTGGTTTACAGGATGAAAAATTTTAATAAATATTATTTGCTCATAAAGTGTATGGAAGGAATTTCAGAATTGCTAAATGTAATTTAATACAGTCCAGAAGTGAAGTGATTAATATTTTATAGAAATGTCTGTATTTCGAGACACATTAATCACACAGATTGCATTCAGAAAACTGACTGGTTGGTTTTGTTCTTTGCTTTAAGAAAGAACATTTATTCTCACTTTTCTAGAAGTATCATTTTAGCTTTGTCTGAAAAATAAAAGTAACAATTCATTTCTATTTCAAGTGAAATGCATTACCTGAAGGACTTAAAGAGTTCATGGGACAGCTAATGGTTTCTTTGTTTCAAAAGCTTGCCAGCAGCAGGGCAGGCCATTTTTGCTGAGAAATACCCTACAGGAATCCATTAGTGTCCTCAGCCTCAACTAGGTTCAACTATGTCTGCTGTTTAGTCAGTGGGCTGTTTGCCAATATCTCCACAAGGATCCAAATTTCTCCCATGATGCACATATATGATTCATTAATATAATAAGATGCAAGCAGTGTGTGGCAAATAATCCCCAGCAGAGCTGAGCCAAACCTACATCTAGAATACAGATAAAAGAAGAGCTCTTTCCCAGGTACTTACAAGGTTTCCCCACCTTACACTGGGGTGTGCAATCCATTGTGGCCAACAACAGAAAAAAACAACTCTTTTTTCACTGTCAAAAACCCTTTCTCCACTAGGAGAGGTAACTAGATTCTCTGGCATCTGCACCTTTGTACATCCCATAAATTGCTGAATCTGCCTCAGGCTTTTAAAATTCCTTCCAAGAGTGCAGAAGTTACAGTTTCTGCTCATGGAATAGAAGCATGTATTAGTTTTGCCATTAAACTGCTTTGTGGAATCAATCAATTACTTAAGGCCAGATTCAAAAAGTATGAGTACATGTACAAAGCAGGACACAAACACATGTAGAAAACTCCTCCCAACCCACTGTTGTCAGATCACTCTGTGTTGTATTGGCCAGGGAATTTCCTTAGGAGTAAGAACTCCTGGCCCTCTGTTCCAGTGCTGTAAACTATTTCAGTCCTTTTATTTTTCTCTAGCAACTGTCTATTACAGGATGGATAGGAAGACCAGTGTTTCAGCATCCTCCAGTCCAGCTAGCATTCCAACTACAGTGTCAGGCTCTTCTTTACTCTCTTAGTAATCACATGAATCTTTCCTTCCATTCTGCTCAGTGGCACAGCTTCATCGTAAACATTTTCCTCCTTTCAATGGTTTGGTCTTTCCATGGTAATAAAAGAAGTTTGAATTTTCACCATCTGAAGAAAAAAGGTGAAGACTACATTGAACAAATCTGCTTCTCTGTTCTCCTAGGTGACTTTCCACAACACTCAGCTCTGAACTAAGAGGCTTAGCCACCTCCAAGGTAGCTTCCCAAACTTCCTTTGGGCATCTTTACATCACTCTCCATTCACCAGATGGTGCTTTGAATAGCAAAGCTCCCTGAGTTGCTAAAGGGAACCTAAGCATCTAGCCTGGTTTTGAGTCCCATTCTTAGCACCAGGTGCCTTAAACTTAGAAGCTGTACACCTAATTTATAGGCACTTCTGCCTTTGACTATAAATACTTCATTTTTACAGCTTAGATTTTCAGCTTGGATCCACAAACAAATTGTAATGTAATCTCTCAAGTTATTGTTAGGTTTCATAATTCCAGATCTGTAAAAGGCCTAGAAACCATCAGAAAAATGCATAGTACACTTGCTATCATTGTTTTTCTTTAAGATAATGGGTCTGAACATCCCTAAGAGTTATCTTTCTACATGTTGGTTAGTCTTCTGAGCCAAGTTCAACATATGAAGTTTGAATATGTTGAATATGTTGAATTTCAGTGACTACGGGGCCACAGCTTCTCCCCATGTGATGGGTAAGAGAAAATGACATCAAAAGAAATAACATCTGTCATTATTTTTCTGGGCTTTTCTTTTTCTGACAGGTACTTCAATTCCAGGCAGATACTTAATGATTTAGTAGGTAGATAAAGTGACTTTATAAGGATATGCCATATGTAAAAAATATTTTAAGTTTCTATTTGTACATTAAGTCTATAGTAAGCAATACATAGAGACCCCTAAAATGCAAAAAGTTGTACTTGCTGGTTTCATTTTTTAACCAAGGAAGATGCCTACCTTGTGATGCGATCTAATCTCAGTTTGGTGGCTGTGAACTACAGATTGCATTGTGAATTTATTTAACAATTTGAAATGGACTATCTGAATAAAGAAAAGCTACTAATTAATTTGCTCTAAAATAATTAGCTGTAGTTTGGATGTAGTTTTAAAAAAACTGAAGACATACTTTTTAGCAGGGTCTGTTCTGATAGGACAAGAGGTAATGATTTTAAAACAAAAGAGGATGGATGCAGAGTAGATGCAAGGAAGAAATATTTATAATGAGGGTGGTAAAACACTGGAACGGGGTGCCCAGAGTCTCATGCCTGGAAACCTTCAAGGTCAGGTTGAATTGGACTCCAAGGAACCTGGTCTAGTTAAAAATGTCCCTGCTTATTGAGTGATTTTGGACTAGATAACCTTCAAAGGTCCTTTCCAACCCAAATTATTATATGATTCTATGAAATTTAGAAATGCTTTTCTTTGAGGGATTATAGGAAATTTATTTCCTGGCATATAGATTTACCATTGGTTTGTTGATCTTGTTGGGGGTTTTTTTTGTTGGTTTTTTTGACGGGTTTCTATATTTCCTTTTATTTGCTCTCATAGTTGATGTGAGAATGTTCCTCTGTGGCAGTTTTTGGAAATCTTAGAAAAATTGTGTATCTAATATAACAATCATGCTTCTGAGGAAATCAATAAGAAAATCACCTCCAATTATTTTAACTTCCAAAGTTACAACATTCAACCGTAACTTGAGAAGTGAAGTCACTAATATTCTAGTTTATCTATCATTAAATACATGTAATCTGTCAAGCCAGTCAAAGGAGGTGGTTGTTCCACTCTGCTCTGCACTGGTACAGCCTCACCTTGAATATTGTGTGCAGTTTTGGACACTGCAATATAAAAAAGACATTAAGCTGTTAGAGGTGTCCAAAGGAGGGCAGTGAAGATGGTGAAGGGCAAGGAGGGGAAGCCATGTGAGGAGAGGCTGGGGGCACTTGGTCTGTTCAGCCTGGAGAAAAAGATACTGAGGGGAGACCTCATTGCAGTTACATCTTCCTCTGAGGGGAAGAGGAGGGGCAGGCACTGATCTTTTCTCTCTGGTGACAGTGACAGGATACAAGGGAACGGCCTCAAGCTGTGTCAGGAGAGGTTTAGGTTGGATATTAGAAAAACATTCTTCACCCAGAGGGTGGTTGGGCACTGGAACAGGCTCCCCAGGAAAGGGGGCACAGCGCCAGGCTGGCAGGGTTCAAGAAGTGTTTGGACAGTGCTCTCAGGCACAGGGTGTGACTCTTGGGGTGTCTTGTGCAGGGCTAAGAGTTGGACTTCATAATCATTGTGTGTCCCTTCCAACTCAGCATATTCTGTGATTCTGTGAAGTATTTGCCATATGTTCTCCTGAGTCAGAGAAGGTTTCTCCTTGGTTCTTGTTAATTTTCAAAAATACCATAGTTGTCTTCTGAATTCTTCTTTTAAAAATGTATTTTTAATAAATCTTCTAGAAGAATGTAAATCTGTGCTGTGTTTTGAAGCACAGTGATCTTAGGGCACTTCAGTAATGTATATACTGCTCTTCAGTAATGTATATACTGCTCTTACAGTCTTTTACATTTTAATCTAAATATCTGTAGTTTAATTCAGTTCAGACTATTTGTTTGTTTCTGTTCTATGATCTAACTGAGCATTCTCCATTTCTTCTCATTCAGATTCCTTGACTCTTCATACTACAAATAGAGCACTACCTTGATACGGATATCCAGTAATTTTATTTCTTTGAAACACAAGCTTTTTAACTTTCTTCCCTATTTTCTAATTAAAATTCTCCAATACATACTCCCTGAGCCTGAAGAATTAGGTCCAGGCCTGGCACTGAAAAGTGTAAGTCCAGATCTAGACACAGCCAGCCTGGAATTGCTGCAAAAACTCACTAGTACTTCCTCAGGACTCAAAATGGTGCATAATTCTTATCAGTAAGCCATTCTGTTAGTGGCACAAGTAACATTGTAAATTATTCAGAGATAAGACAAAGCATTCATTTATAAGAATATTTCCTATTGCTGGGATTTTAAAGTGAGATAGTTCAG
This sequence comes from Urocynchramus pylzowi, assembly GCA_013397555.1. Taxonomy (NCBI): domain Eukaryota; kingdom Metazoa; phylum Chordata; class Aves; order Passeriformes; family Fringillidae; genus Urocynchramus; species Urocynchramus pylzowi. Next base: position 633,588 of record VZRH01002478.1, read on the forward strand.
CTGTTTAGAATCTCTTGCTTCTCCCCACAATTAAGATTTTTAAGTGAGTTGATGTGACTTTTGATATACCCTGAAAATAGTAAGGGGTTGTTTTTTTTCCATATAGTTCATTTTAGAAATAAATTAATGGACAGGTAACAGAAATACAATTGTGAAGAACTGCTTGACTTTGAAGGTTTCCTCAGTTCATCCCCATATGCTAAGGGTCCTGTGACTGCTTGATGCTCTTGCACTTGAATATGTTGGCAGAATCAGCAGAAATTGCAGAAGTGTTACTAGGGAAAGCCAGCGCAAAGTAATGTAAAGAAACCTGCTTTTGCTGTAAATTAAACTTCCATTTTTGTGAAAATAGAAACAGTAGTTGCACTGATCACAACATGGACCAAAACCCTCTGATTGTCAGATCCAGGTCTTAGGACCAGAACTATTAAGTTCATGGATCAATCCATATATTACAAAGGAGCAATGATTTAAAGCTACGTGTTAAGTATCTTAAGAGTACCATCAGACATCAGTTTGCAAATGACCACAAGACCATCCCTGTCATTACATTTAGTCAATTTGGGCTAAATTATCATTTCATTATAAAAGATCAGACATTGCTGTGGATGAGTAAAGTAAAGCTATGTTCCAAAGTTCTCCAAACAAATTTTAAAGATTTTTCAACAAGTATTTCTTCTAAAATACTAATAAAAATCAGATTTCTAGTGGGTTTGCTGAAGTCCTTCAAGGATCTATGCTGAACAAAGAAAACTTACCTTTATAAAGAATAAACATATCACTAAAGGAATTTTTATTCTTGTTTTCAATCACCTCCAAAAATTATACAAGTCTGTAAAACCACATTCTGATACTGTCACTTCTAGCAGGTTTTACCCAGTATTTGACATTGACATAGTTTTCACAACATTATTTTCAAAAATAGAAATAGTGAATGTCTCAAAAAAGAAAAAAAAAAAAAAAACTGGCTCAAGCATAACCTGCCAAAGACAGCAGCACAGTAGTACACAGAAAAGAGCAAAACACTTAACTGAAACTTTATTTGAACTCTAAGTAGGACAATGTCCTTTTATTTATCAAAACTGTGGTTAGCACAGGAACTTACTATCTCCTCCTCAAAATCTGCCAGGTAAATACTAAGAAACATTTTCTACTGTCTCCAAATTCCTAGAAGAATGTGCATATTCCTTTTGTATGAAGACTCTTCAGCCGTGATGTAGAAATGTGACCTTTTTTGCTCCTACTTATGGCTTTTATCCAAGAATTGTTAAAGCCTCCCATCAATACAAAGTGCTCAGTTGCTGCTTTAGAGAGCATTTCACCTAGGATTCAGGCAAGTGGGTATTTTTAAGTTCAAAGAATTTTTTTGTGCAACCCCATGGCCTGGCAGTAGGGCCCCATCCATGACCTACTGTCACAGCAATATTTGTCATGTTGAATTCTTCTGTCTAATAAGCCTGGAATTAAGGGGATCTCAAGGTGCACAGTTGACAAGGCTAGGGACACTTTCTGGCCTAGTTCCAGGCACTCCCTGGAAGGCAGCAACCAATGGCTTCCCCTTCCTCCAGAAGCTACCTGAGGTCAAACAAGCCCCTGCACAAGCTAGAACTCTTCCACAAAAGCAGAAAAACTGCAGATCTTACAACTGATCATGGAGTGAATGACACTCCCGGTTTGCTCTTCCATCCCCAAAGTAATCTTGACAACTCCCTGTGGCGGGTATAGCAAAGAGAGGTACAAAGTTGCCTTTGGGGCACCTCAGGATTCCTTCATGCCAAAGGTACCCCTTAACAGCACATTTAGAAATGCACTGGAGATTTTATGTCATTTTAACATGCACTGGGAATCTGTCAGAAAGATGTGGGGATTGCATCTGAAAGGTCAACAGACCTAAACCATTCTTCTTTTTTAATCAGGACTTCCTTACCTGGCAAGAGGTGACTTGAAAAAGGGTCAAGGATCAATGTTCATGGCAAATAATGTCTGAATATAAGTTTCATTGCACTGTTCTAAGGTAATCTTTGTACAGGCAGGAACTACCCTCAATTATCCACTCTAGGTGACCCTGCTCTAAGCAGGACATTGTTCCAGACGAGGTCTAGACACCCCTTCCAAACTGCATGATTCTCCAATTTTACAAATACGCATCGGTATAATAACATTGCTAGCACATCTGAACTCATGTTTGTAATGAAAGTACTAGAAAATCTATATACCTGTTCAGAATTTGCATTCTAAATCAGAAAGGCTTTGGAAATGCATTGCAAGCTTGGACAAAAGTTTGAAAAGCCTGTCTTGCCCGGTATGTTTTACTTCTCCATCAGAATAAGAGCTGTCTTGTTTATGCTCTCTATTTGTTTGCACTGGAGAAGACTTGTATAGTACAGGATCCCTTAGTCTAGTAATTAAGAGAATTCTCAAGTAATCAAGAGAATAGTGATTACAGGTTGCTGATATTTTTATTTTAGTAATCAATTCATTTGATGTGGTGTCTGTGCTATGAAAGGAGCTGAAACCAAATAATACTATTCTCTGGTCTTAAAAAGTCAATGAATCTGGCCAATACAATTCAATGTCTAAAGATTCTCAGCAATCAGCCACAAGTGCTGAATCAGTTGTTGCCGGAGACTAGAGCAAGTGTTTCTCTGTTGATTTTTACATCCAAAGTTCACCTTGCGAGAATAATATCTTTCATTTCCAGAAAAGAACGAAAACAGGACACAGTGCAGATAGGCAATCACCCAGAACAATAAAAGGTTTATTTTGTGACTAAGCATTAAAATAGTGGCAATAAATATTTACAACAGACTAGTCCTGCAAAGACTCGACAGTCCATGCCAGCTGGAGACTTTGTTTCACAGCAGAGTTATGGAATTTCACACTCTACTTCAATTTATTAATGCAAAAATGACTAACATTACCATTGCACCACAGGAATTCATTGTATTTTACTGCAGATATTTATATTCATTTAGCTTTGTTCATTATTGTGACAGTGTAATGTATACTTTTGAATATATTAATCACAGCTGTAATGGGACATAAAGGAAAGAGAATATGTTCCTGTAATAATACATTGGAAGTTTAATTTCAATTTAATATGCTCTAAAATCAGACAAATTATAGATATAAAGCATTTAATTAAACTGATTACTCTGGCTATACCCATCTCTTTTAACAGCACACAGATGCACATATCATTTGCCAGACTCAGTCCAGTGCCCTGGCCTTGGCAAAGCCCACAATGGTGTCCATCTCATGCTTTGGAAGGAGCACCATGAACTATCCCACAGTCTTTGCAGTCTACAAACACAAGCTTTTATGCTGTGCAAGGTTCAGTAAACTCTGCTGCAACAGACATTGTTGTGTTAATAGTAAGGGTAACTTTTATTTTGTGTTAAGAGGAAGAAAATTTGGTAGAAAATAAACCCCCTTGCATTCCAGCTAGTCCTCAGATGTCAGAGTAGCTAGGCATCACTGGGCTTATATTCTGAGTGATAGCCAATTCAGCTCTAAGCAACAGAAATGGGGAGCCCATGTGGCACTGTAAGTGTGGTCATGTTCAATAAGAACTACCACGATTATGGATTCACAAATAATGCAATCCACTCTAAGATAGGTCACGCCCAAAGGAATCTCACAGCTGGACTGGAAGTCCAGTCACATTCAATATTTCTCATATCCAGGTGCAAAATAGTGTAGTTTATTGAGCAACAGAAATGCAGGTTCTTACTGTATTGCTGCTGATATGCTCTCTGCAGAAGCTCACATGAATACATGAAATATAAATGATAGAGCCAGTGACAAATACATTAAATTGCAAGATGACTATATAGTACTGCAAGTTTGACCACAAATACAAACTTGCCTTCTGAATTTCCTGAAGAAGCACTCAGTATAGCCAAGTATTCAGGCTCCAGCCAATGAGCATAGTCTTCCCTATGGGAAAGGAGATAGGTACAGCCCATCAACTGTCCCAGGACACAAAGGTGGAGCCCCCTCTGTTCCTCTTCCTCACTGAAGCTATATTTATATTGTTTTCTTTGAGGAAGGAGAAAATGTAAAGCTGCAATTGATGTCATTTCATGATTAGATGGAATTTTTGTGACTTCAGTCACACATAAAAAGCACGTACAACTTTTTACTTCATTAGCATATGAGGGCATGAAACGTAATGTGGTTTTGAGTTATTGACGCAAAATTCAGGACTTGGTCATTCCTTTGATGCCATTATCTGCATTTTTTTTAAACAGAGTATGACTGCAACACCTCCATGTTGATCCACCCTTTATTTCATGCCTCTTTCAGAGTGGTACACCAAGCTCCTTCAGTGTGCCAGCCCCTGAAGTGTGCAGAGAGTTTGTCCCTGGCAAACTACAGCCAACACATGCACTCCTTCTTGCCTAACTTTGTTATTTGGTATTTTCCCAACAGATATCTCCTGTGATCGCCCCAGTGTGCTTTATATAATCTAGATCTTTTTTTGCTGTCCTTCAGGCTTTATCCTGAAACTGAGGGGCAGTGAACCCACATTAGGGCCATCCTCCATCTCCATCAGATGTCTAGGTAAAGGGGAGGGATTCAGCATGTCCTACCTGATCCACACTCATGCACAGGAAAAGAGCAGACCTGCCTCTCTCTGTATACCAGGCTTTAGGTATAGTCCAAAGTAGTCTCACCTTTGCAGAGGACCAGGCATGAACCAAAAAAGATAGCAGGAACCATAGAGCACTCCAGCCTTGCCAAGGCCAGGAGCCTTTGTTAGCTAGTGCTGTGCCTGGACAAGGGTTAAACTTCCTCTCTGCAGAAAAACTGAGGAACATACTTTCACATTTTACCACTTTAAAAGGTACACTTACTACCAAGTTAGCAAGCCAGTATAGGATGTCTGCACGGGGTGCTTCAGTGTTTTCTCACTTTCAAGTGGCTCAATTGCCATGAGCAGCTATATTAATCAAGTTCACCTTCTCCTGTCCAGGTATTCTGCTCCTTTGCACCACACAAAAGGTGACACTCCTTTCATGACAGCAGAGACATTCATGATTTCAAGTTACCTGCCTGCCCTGCAGATAGTATAATTCTTGAACTATGGACCATATGACCCTCACTAGTCAGTCATGGTCCACACACCAAGTTACCAACAGCACTGCCTTCCCAAACTTCCTTATTCTCAGAGGACACACATTTGTGTACTAAGGGAGTGCTTTACCAAGGACCTGGCAGCATGAGGAGACAAGTGGATGGGACATAGCCCTTATCTAAACCTGCCACATAACCCTGCTGTTGTCCCTTTGCCTGAGATTCCTTCCACAGAAAGAATACAGCAGTTGCCTATTTGTCCTGCTGTCCCAATGAGTGGCAGGAAAACCCTTTTTCCTTCCTAGAGTTATTAGATATTGCACAGAGCTGTATAAAGCTGTCAATGCAGAGAAGTGACCAGAATGCGACAAAAATTGTGAGTAGATAATCCTCAGGGGGAATGATACTGACTTGTGCCTCAACAAGTCCATGAGTCAAGCCAAAGCCAGAAGGGGGAGGTGCCTGAGAGATTGTCTGCTTAGGGTGGGGAAGGCCTGATCAGAACCAGATCACGCCATGCAATCATAACAGAGTTCTGCCAGGTAATTGTTTACCAATCTGAATGGTGTGTTTGCTTTCAGCAGTTACGTAGAACTACTTGAACATGCTGCCATGGCAGCTAATCCAGGCTGGTATAGAAAGGGGAAGGAAGGTTGTGTGTGTAGGTCACTTGCAGATGCCTGGAAAGGTCTATATCCCTTGAGAAAGAAATGCCTTCCAACACTGTCTTCATAAACTTACTGGACACAGGACTCAAAGGTATGCTAAGTTTGCTGATGAAACAAAGTTAGGAGGAGCTGTTGACTTCCTCAGAAGCAGGGGGTCTCTGCAGTGAGATCTAAACAAATGAGAGGGCTGGGCAGTCACCAGCCATATGAAATTTAACAAGGGCAGGTGATGGATTCTGCACCTGGGATGGGGCAACCCTGGAAGTACAAACAGGCTGGGAAATAAGAGGCTGGAGAGCAGCTCCACAGAAATGGATCTGGAGGAACCTGGCTGATGGTGAGTTCAATCTGAGCCAGCAGTGCCCTGGCAGCCAGGAGGGCCAACCCTGTCCTGGGGGGCATCAGGCACAGCATTGCCAGCCAGGCAAGGGAGGGGATTGTCCTGCTCTGCTCTGCACTGGGGCAGCCTCACCTTGAATAACGTGTCCAGTTTTGGGTCCCACAATANGCCAGGAGGGCCAACCCTGTCCTGGGGGGCATCAGGCACAGCATTGCCAGCCAGGCAAGGGAGGGGATTGTCCTGCTCTGCTCTGCACTGGGGCAGCCTCACCTTGAATAACGTGTCCAGTTTTGGGTCCCACAATATGAGGATATGGATAGGATAGGATAGGATAGGATAGGATAGGATAGGATAGGATAGGATAGGATAGGATAGGATAAAAAGGATATTATAGAGCATCTAAATGAGAGCTACAAAGATGGTGAAGATTCTAGAGAGGGACCATACAAGGAGCATCACAGAGGTCATTTGGAAAAATGAAAAAACATTGTTGCTAAAAATGTAGCATGATTTTTGCATGTTTGCAAAAAAAATCTGACCACAAACTTCAGGTCAGACTTGCCTATCTCTTGCCATGTGCCTAATGATACCTGTTCAAACTGGGCTTTAGGTTATAGATGTCAGCTGGACAGTAGGAAGAGAGCACGTCTGATGCTGAGAAAGAACAGATTGTTTTGCTTTTCTGCTTTCATTCCTCATCATGGGAATGATTTGTGTTTGCCAGAAAGAACTGTCAAAGGTAATGAAATGTTAGCTTGAAGTGATATCACACAGGAACCGATAGCAGAATGCTGTTCAATCACAATTGGAACCAGAAAGATCTTCAGAATAACTGCATTTTGTTTGAAGAAAACCATGATGGTTTCTTGTCTACATGATAGGCAGAGTGGTAGCAGAGCTCCTCTGCTGATGTTATATACACAAGATATCAAAAACACAACACCAAGAAAATTATGGTATTATGTGAAACCAATCCATATAAATCTTCTATATTGTATATATCTTCCCTGGGATGAGTAAAAAGGATATGTGGTATGTCTAATGCATTGCTGAATTGAATATTCTTTTATATTTATTCAGTAGCAGACAGGTAGAGCATACTGAATTTATAAACTGAATTTTGCTTTTCAGGCTTGTGAGCCTGAATATGTGTGTAAGATATGTCCACTGTAAAGACACTGTAAACAAACTTGTAACATGTCTTACAAATATGGCTTTGAAGTTAAGAAAAGTATGGAACAAAATTGTACATTTTTCAAGTTCATAATTATTAAATTTCACCAAAGGTTTTTTTTAAAAAAGATATGAATAATTTTCTGGGTATTCCAAAACCTGATATGGCTCAGCTGTATGACATTCCAGTTAGTAACAGTTATGGTTGGGGGGCTGGTTCTTCAGGTACTGTTATAATCAGGTAACATATTTATAACAGCATAAGTAGTACTTTTTGTAGGCTAGCTCTAAATAGCTGGCAATTGACACAGTAAACTCTTAAAGATGATCTTGAAATTTCCTTGAAGTTGGCTCTATCAGAAAGAAAAAAATTTGACAGAAAGAGAATATTTGGAGACGGGCTAGAGATGAGAAACTAAACAAAAGATGAGCGATGGTTGGTGCAGGAATCCTCCAGAAAAGTTAAATGCTGGATTCACTGACCTACTCCTCTGCTTGATTCCTGCCTTTTCCTTGAAAAGCCCCTGAGTTTTCCCATGTTTTCTATTGCAAAGACAGAACCTCCCTTAGCTTCTGCTTGCAGACTCTTCCTTAGTAAAGTTGTTCTGATTGCATTTGCAGTACTTTTGTTGTGATAGAAGGTAGCATGAAAATGAAGTGCAGAGGAGAGACCAACCCTTTGGACAGCACATTCAGGAGATTCAGGATATTAATAGTCTGTCTTCTAAGGAAAACATTTTGTTTTTCAGATGCAGCATTTGATTCTTTTCTACTGAAATAAACTCTAACAAATTTAAGTATTAAAGTAATATTGAATTTACAGCCACACTATATGTACAGGGTAGTTTTTTTTTCTCTACCACATGCTTAGTTTTATCATTATGTTCACTGTTGGGTTTTAATCTTTGGTCAGATTAGAAAGTTTGATACAAAGTATTTTTTATTTAATGGATTTCCATGACATTATAAAAAGATTTGCTCTAAGTGTTGATTGTGAAACTCATAGACATTTCCCTTGGGAAATTTTTAGTACTCTTCCAAATAATCCATCAATAGGATGTTCTTAATAAACATGACAGTTTATTCTCTTCTAGGGATTTTTTTCTAAGCTCTTCATTCAAGATATTTCCAGAAGAGGAAGAAAGCTTTTAAAGCATCTACTCCCCCAGCACAACATTTGTTATGACTAATATGCATCTCATGCTCTGAATGATAAAGAAGCAACTGCACAGTGATTTGCTCTTTTCTTCTAAAAATATTTACCATATTATATTTCTAGTCACCTGTCTCTTTTAATACACAAACTAATGACAATGGTAGCCAACTGCCCCCACTGACTTCCAACAGATATTTTTCTAGTGATGATAAAAATTATGCATATTTCCAGTTATCTAATTTAATAGACATTTTTACTCTCTTTATTATATAACCACAACACTTCTTTTATTAATATGAACACTTTTTTAATTGTCATTTTTATTAGATTCTGATGCCCCCCCCCCAATAAAGTAGAGTGCCACTGTATTTATATTCCAAAATATGTGTAAATTTACACGCAGAACATACATAAAATACATATCCCAGAGACTTCAGAGGATTGTATTCAAATAAACTTTTCTTCATTCCAGGGGAAAAAAAATATAACAATAAAATCATTAAAAGGTCCTTCAGGCTGATAAGTGTATTCCAATTACATTAATATATATATTTGCATTGCTTTACTCAAATGCAATCTATTTACACAGGATTAAGTTCCTCAGTCAAGTAAAAGGTCTGTGAAAGATTGTATGCATCTCTTCAGTCCTATTTTACACATTTTCTTTCACAGAAAGGAAATACAAACTAGCACCGTTTGTTTCTGTCACCACACTGTAGACAGGACAGGTGCCCAGAGCTTGGATCTCCGGTGAGAAGGACATTCCCCCCTTGCTGCCAAGGGTGGCCCACCATGGGCTGTGTGACAGCGCTGTGCTCTGCCACCTCTGCGGGCCAGCCCCTGGTGCTGTGGTGCTACAGCAGTGTGATCTGGCCTCACAAAAATGGCTGCAGATTCTGGCACTCAGACTGTGACAATATCATCACACAGGCTGAGGCCAAAGCTCTCGCACTGCTCCCATCCTGGCTTGCCAAGAGGGACGACTCAGGCACCGGTGGGGAAGATCCCATGCTCAAAACCAGTGCAACACACACCTGCTGCTACAGGCACAAGCACCAAGGTGCAGTGGACTTAGGCTCAGACACAGCTAATATCAAAAGTAAAGAACAGTTTTACTGGGACTATTGACTACTGTCACACCTCATCTGTGTGGTCTGTCCCTCGTGACTTACATTCAGCCCACCAGCTCAGTGGCTGTAGCGTGACTTGGGCCGGCTTCTGCTTTAGCAAATGTCTGACCCAACTGAAGCAGGACCTAAGCACAAAACAACTAAAATTCTGGCAAACCAGTGAATTGTACTGTCACTTTTCTGCCTAGATTTCATGTGAAGGACGCAGTGGAAACGTGGGGCAGGGAGACAAAACAGGACTCTTGTTTCTAGCATCTGGCTGTAGGTGAACCGCCGGGTATGGAGCAGGCAGCAGCACCACGCTCTGAAGGGGGACGTGAGCAAACTGCACACAGCATGTTCTCAAAGCACAGCTCTACAAAACCTCATCACCCCCAAAACAAAATCCTCTAAGTTCAAAATGACCAGAAGTGATACAGCAGAAATTTAGAAAAGCTATCAGGTTGAAAAATAACAGAAATGGATTTACACAGCAACAAAAGCAGAATCAGAATAATTCAACAGAGGCTTTTATTAAATAAATGAAGTGTATTTAAAGCCAAATTCTCACCCTTGGACAAAGCTGAATTAGACCTAATAAATAATCTGGTAAACAGCATCTTCCAACTATGCTGAAATTTTCACAATCTGTTGCAACGTAGAGAGTGAAGCAGTGAATTTGTATAGTGATATATTTATTTACACAAACCACATTTTTGCCTCATTCTAATGTCTATGAATCAATTTTAAAGGGAATGACCAAAAATAGCAATAAATGGCATGTATGAGTACAGCTTCTTTCAGCATGGCATCACCTACACACAGCACTCACAGTGCTCCTGTCTCAGGGTTCTTGATTACATAGGTAAGCTTTCAATTCCCAACATACACTTTTGGGTCACATGTATCCCACCATATTACTCAGAATTTTGATGAAACACCTCAGTTTAGCAATAAAAGTTTGGTCACAGCCCTGGATAAGAAAGCAAAGTTCAATTTTATAAACAGACCTGGTACAAGGTTGTTCTCTAGCCAATTTTTTTTTTCTACTTTTTGGTTATTCAGAATATTTCTTGTAGAAGCAAAGAGTTTTTACAGAAAGGAGCTCATAACAATTCTGAAGCTTTCAAAAAAGGAGGAAGTGCCTTTCTTCTAAAACTGACAAATTTGGATCATGCAACCTTTTAGCATTTCATATTATCCTTCAGAGCAGTCTTTGTTCTGGAGAAAATATTCCATGAACACTGAACATTTTAAGATACTTCTAAAACAAAATAAAAATAAGTAACTGTAGAAATTTGTTACAAGCTCCAGAACCACAGAAAAACAAATAAAAACATTTCTTTAATTCATGCTTACATCCCTTCAGCGGCAGGATAAAGAAACTCTCTTAAACATTTGTGGTTTGCCTTTTAGTTCCAAAACAAAGAAATCTTTAGATCCCAAAAATTATGCCCCTTCAAAGATGTCCTTGTCATTTTTCACTACAGTGGCTGCCCACTATGATTGTCAACAACATCAGAGCCCAAGTCACTAGACCCAGGAGAGCACTCCTGGAAGAAGGTGTGCTTGACTCATCTCCTACAGAAAGTCAGAGGTGACCTTCACCCATGAGTTAGTTCCCCTGTAGATAACTGCTCTTTGGGACCATTCCATCAACTTTTACCTGGGCAAATCTCCCACAGATTTCCAGTGGACAGTGTTTTATCTGCATAAGCACTTCAGGCCCAGGATCTGGATACCAATATAATGCTTCCCAGTGAAGAGTGACCAGTCGTCCATTCACAAGTTCCCAGTGTGTCTTTCATTATGATGTCTAGTCAGCAAGTCCAAGATCAATAAAGATCAATTTGCTTGCCATTCAGTTTTACCACTGTCATCCTATGAAATATTTACTCTAGTTCCACTAATCAAACACATCTTGAAGCAAAATTGTGTATAGTAAAAACTTTGCTGACATAAAGGATCAATTTATAGGTGTAGATAAAGTTTTAGTTAGACACCAGAGCATGCAGCAAGGATTTATGACTTTGGGGAAGATTTGATCCCAGGAGAAGTGTATGAGTGCATTAGTGTGCTTTTGGGAATTACAATCCCAAACTCTTCAGCTTGATTCTGCAAGGCCAGGTGATGTGAGTGGCAATGATACTGTGATTCAGAACTGCAAAATGAGACTTGGAGTGTGTAAGAAAGCATTGCAGAGTCTTTCTGTGACAGCCTTGTGTTGTCCTGGTGTGGGGTTAGGCTGCCAAAGAGTTCATTGCAGGTGTCCATACAGCCAAGTGCCACCATTGATACTGTGATGAATGTCAGTCCTTTGCTACTTCCAGCCCTCATCTTTCCACCTCCCTTTTGTCCCCTACTCTGTTTGAGCCATGAGCTTCACATTTTTATCTTCATGAATACAGTAAACATATAAAAGATTACAGATAGTCTAAAAACTCTTTAAGGTAAGGAATAAAATCTCATTGAGGTGAGGAATATCCAGTTTATTGGTGCAGACTATACTGTTAAATGAGTTTCATTCCTAAAAAGAGTGACTATGCACACTCACATTTGCTATGTGCATGATAATTTAAAAATCTATAATATTTGTGAGTAATTCCTTGATGATTAGAACCATTGAAAAACAGAATGGGGGTGGGGGACTGTCATAAGCCCAGATGGATCTTCTCCTGTGACTGTGAGTATAGGCTCTAAGGACAAATTTTGGAGCCCCCTGAGAGGTGTGGCACCTCCTGTCCTGTGAAACCCCCACCATTGAGAAATTGCATTTATTTTGTAGTCTTAGGTGTGCAATAGCACAGGAAACAAAAATCACTATGGTTTCACAAAATGCCTGTATGCCTGCTTCCCAGTAAAATAACAGTACCCGACATGCAAATGCTTTAAAAACTATAATAGTACACTCCACAGTAAACTATTTAAAGCTTAAGTACCTGCAAAATCTGTGCCTTCCTGCCCAATAATTTTTAGAAAACCTTTCAGCTACAGAGATGGATTTGATTTTATGTTGTAGCTGTCAGACCAGAGCTCATATTCCAGCCATAATGCAGTAAATTTTCCCTAGTGTTAGTCTTCATACTGACACTTTGATAAACTAGAACTCCAGCTCTGATGAGAAGTAGTGTGATAGCAAAGTCTGGCAAACATTCACAAATGAAAAAGAGAAGTAGGAACACTGATATTGCTTCCCAGCATTAGACAGAGCTCCTGCTAGAGACAGCTGGGCAGTTCATCGTACTTCTCTCTCCTTTGCACTGTCTCTCTCCCCTACTCTGCTTCTCATTCACTTTTAATTTTGGGAATCAAAAATTTAATGAGATGCAACCCTATGCAAATTTAGCATAGTGTTAAAACAGGAAGTCTGAAATCAGACCAGGAAGGAAGACCTGAGCCAGGTCCTATATTCACAATGAATCAGAAACACTGAGCACGATCAAATCAAACCATGTACTTATCAGTGGTACACTTGATATATTGTATTTTATTTATCTCTTATAATGGCTCTTCTTGTTGAATCACCTTCACTAATTACACAGGATTTTTATTGAACCTACAGAACTGATCTAAAGTTATTTCTTTGGTTGACCATTGGTCATATTTTTTATTATTAAAAAATCTTTAGCTGTCCTTTTCTCAGTGTGTGATGCAATCAAGTTTCTCAGGTTGCTTGTAGCTCTTAGTATGTTGTTAATTATGGCAGGTGGCTGTAGTGGCAGACACACTCCCCAGCATCTTCCCTTCATCCTCTCTAGTGATGCACACAGTTGAGGTACTGTGTCACTGACTGCTCCAAACATCAAAAAGGAAAAAAGAAAAAAAAGGAAAAAGAAAAAAGAAAAAAAGAAAAAAGAAAAAAGAAAAAAAAAAAAGCAGAGGATTCTCTGGATAACTGAATAACATTCATTGTTATTTGTCAATGTACATTTGTATATTGTACATTTTGTGTACTTGTTCCTTCTACTGCACCTTGTAAAAGATGAGAATAAAACCCATGTACAGATGATATAAGAACCAGTGGTTGTGGGACATAAAACTTTCATTTTGAGTTTAATTTATGTATTTATGTGTTCATTAAATTAATTTCTAACTGAAAGAAGCAACACATCAAAACCATGAAAAACGGCTGCAGAGTAAAACTTTATGAAAACATCTGAAAATTGACTCAGAGTTGAATTTCCAGATCTCCAATGTTAAAAAAATGTTTAAACACAACTGAAGATGCATGATGATGCACCTATTACTGAGCTTTTAACTACCTACATCTGTTGAGCATTTCTAAGTATCCCACTAGGGCCCAGATTTCCAAAAGGACCCCAATTGTACCATTTCTAACAGAGGAAAAGCCCTCCAAAGAAGATATGTTACTCTGCACATGTGTGCATTCTTAGATGAAGGAATTCTGGAATTGATGTAAGTCTTTTAGAGTGTGTAAAGAAAATGTAGTCTAGTTACAACAAATCTTGATCTACAACTGAAAGATTCACCATAGCTAACTTCTCTTAGCCTGATACTTATATCTGAGCAACTTTTAACCATTCATCACTAGAAAAATAAATGCCATATGAAAAAATACTTAAAAGGTATGAAACATTTCATACTTACCTCCAGTTTAAAAAAATAGTGTTAAAATACCTCAAATCTCTTCTATAATTCTTACATAATCTTGCTCCATATCTTCCTTGATAGGAAAAAATAAGGACCTTTATTAATACAACTCAGAAAAAATAAAACATCAAGATCTAAGATGTGTGTCTCTCAGATTTCTTGCAAAGTAGTTCCATTCCCCTGTTGAACCCTCAGTTTGGAGTAAAAGCAGGATTCCCACCTCCTCTGTCTCCAGGTTTCAGAAGGAATTGTGAAGATGCCAATGGAGGAAAAGGGGAAGAAAAAGAAAAGGAGAGTCTTTCCTCCACGCCTACTCTTGTTGAGCTATTCCATCTCCTGTCAGAGATGTAGAGCTGGATTCTGATTTTAGCAACTGTTCAATGGGGTCAAGGTAAGTTCACAATCACTTCACTGAAGGGCATGGGGAGTTCCTCTGGATGGAGAATCAGACACACAATGTGTCTCCTTGCCAGCTGAAGGGAAGGGAAATAAACGTTTGCCTGGCACTAAGAGGGAGAAATGGGATTGCCCTTGTGGAAGTGTCTTTTTATTAGTGCAACAACTCCTTGACTTTCTGCCTCCCTCTGAAACTGAGACAGAGAGACACAAGATAGAAAACAGACTACAAAGAGAAACCATGAAAGTGTCCCCTGTTTTATCTTTAATTGACTAGTGAAGTCCATTTTCTAATTTTCATTATCCATGTATTTCACTAATACAGGCTAGTGAAGAATTTGAAGAATAAATGTACAAAATTATTAAATTTAATTACTCATCAGCTTTCATGAACATTTTAAATGCATAATTGTTATTAGTTCTTAATAAATGCAAGCAGGACTACATTTTTTCTTATTTTAAAGTTATTTGTGTAAAAAGCTAACAGGAATGCTTTTATTTTTTTTTAATTGTAAAAAAATTTTACTATATAAAAAGTACCAAAATTTATGTCTATATCTGTGCTATGAGAGCATCTTTAATTGTTAAAGTAGATACAAAATCTTCCCTGCCTCATTCAGAAGCACAAGGGTTTCTAGCACTGAGAAATAGGTTATTAAAAAACTATCAACTTACAAGAATAAAGCATAACAAAAATATTTATGTTCTTTTTATGGCTGGGAAAGTCTTCTTAGCAGTCTACCCATTTACAGAAGTTTAGCAACTTCCAATTTAAACTTAAACTACTTCTTCATTTGTCTTTACATTCTGGTAGGTAGATCTGAGGACAGTGAAATAAATTTTTCATACTCTGAGCCTGCTCCAAGGAAGAACTCCACCTCACACTGCACCAGCTCCATGAAGGCTGCATGCTTGAGCAGCATCTTGCTGCAGTGCATTGCAGCTCATCAGAACTCCCCGCCTCCCAGTCCTGCTAATATGTTAGCCTGGGAGAGACTGGAAAAATGCTGAGAAATACAGCAACTTTCCAGTTGTGTGTATCCTTAGCCTTCTCTGAGTAAGTTACCACCTCTGGAAAGACTGTGCCATTAACCCCCTGAGCTAACGCCGTGCAAAGAGCGGCCCTGGGCCGTTCAAAGGCTGTCGGATGTTCAGCCACCTTCAGGAGGGTCATTCCTGGACACCAAAACCTATCCCCACCAAGTGCACTACCCCTGCTGCAAGAACAGTGTGGAGTCTGTGTCTTGGGACAGGAAGGAGCACCTTCCTGGATGGGCATCAGGCAGAGGTCACTGAGAGCTGGAGCCTGAGCAGCGTGTGGGAGAGGCTCTAACAGAACCGCCCGGTGAAGAGGTGGACATGCACATGCACGGCTTTGATCACTACAAAAATCTTCCAAAATACCCATCCAGCACATGACTTTTCTGTAGATTTTAGAAAGGCACAGATTCAGAGATTTTTTTTTTTTTATTTCCGAGCCCTTCCTTGACCTGTAGACTTTCTGCAGTGTTTTAAATGCAGAAATGCAGGAGTAGGGAATGAGCTGGATTTTCCCTTCCTAAGTACCCAGGATCCATCAAAAGGCCTTGCTGCACCAGTCAAATTAAATGGGTATGCAGTTCTCACTAGTATCTTATTAACATCCATTGTATTTTTGAAATGTAAAAGAATCAAACTAGTGAAACATACTTTCTATCCCTTTCAAAATTTTACTTAATCCAGCTTAAATTTAATTAATCTTGTTTAAATGATGACGTAAAAGCCACAAAAGGAGCCCCCAAATTCATTTTTATATCATAGCAATTATTTGAAGCAAAATTATAATAATCCTTATTCCTTTTATCATCATGCTAGCAATTCATTATTGCTTTGCTCAAAAGGATTTTAATACAACATATAGAAAGGGCCCTTCACTTCTACTAAAATCATATTTACTAAATCCACCCGTTACTTTCTCAATTTTATTTAATAGGTTACAATTTTTTTCTCCCTATTTCAGAGTCCTATTTGCACATGTACTGTACATTGACATAAAACAGGAAAATAACAATTGACAGGCACTGTAGGATTGCAGTAATTATTTTAAAATAAGGCTGATTTGTTCTACTGCTTCTTTTCCTGAGGCCAATAACTGGAGGCTAGTTATACTGAAATTCAACAAGCCAGAGGAAAAACACCTGTTACATATGATTATTCACTCTTAAGATACAATGAATAATTCAACACATATAATTCAAATATTTTAAAAAGTAGCATCCTTATAATTGTTCTCTGTTTTTAAGTGTCTGTAGAGGAAGAGAGAGGGGTCAGGTTAACCCAAAATATTGGCTGTGTCCTATCAGATATATTAGTCCACCCACTTTCTTATGCTTACCAAACACACAATTGGGCTTTTCCTGATCATTGAGACAGCAGTGATACAGCTTCATTAGAATCATAGAATGGTTTGGGTTGGAAGAGACCTTTAAAGGTCATCAAGTCCCACCCCTCTGTAAAGAGCAGATCTTCAGCTAGGTCAGATTGCTCAGAACCCCATCCAAGCTGACCTTGAATGCTCCCCAGGATAGCATTCTGCTGATTTTCTACATTGTATTGTTATATACATAGATGTAAGTGAGCTGAAAATACTCAGCTGAGCTTGGCAATGGATTTGTGCAGTGGTCATTCCAAATAAGTAATTCCAATGCTAAGGCAGAGTAATTAAGGTGAATTTAATAGTGATATGATTAGTGTTTCATCTGAAATAATTTCCCATTTCACAAACATCAACAGGTGAGTTCCTGTTGGGTGCAGTGGAATCTGGATAAATATTATTTAGCAGGTCAGTGATTCAGCATGTCTTACAATAATTCCTGTATTGCTAAAATGTCATGAAAGACAATATAGGTCTTGTGCATCCCCTGTTATCCCCTTTGACACCCCTTTGAGATTGCCAAAGCTCAAAAGATTTTAAAAAACTCAAATATGCCAACTGACTAATAAAAAATTATGAACATACACCTTAAATGTATATCAAGACTGCTTAGCAGGTTGCAGCACTGGGCTTGTATGAAATAAGAGAAAATTTCTTACCAGTACAAATATACATTTCTTACCAGTAAATATACATATTTATTTCTTCTCAAACAGCATGTGAGGCAAGTTGCATGTTTTCAGCCTCAAGGATCTGCAGAAAGAGAGAAACAGAAGCTCTATTCATTATTAGCAGCAATCATAATAATAATTGTTTTACATCCTGTGACTCCCTGAGCACAAGCTAAGCCATCCAGACTCTATCCTCATTCAATTTTACCAAGCATCCTCCTGAAATTTAAACCCAGCTGCCGTAAATATAAATCACCAGAACTTCCCCTTCTAAAAGCTCATTCACTGAGAATATGACTTACAGGGACAAGTTATAATATTCTTTCTATAGCTCTACACATTTACTGGAAAGACAGTCAATAGTACTCATGATTCACAAGGGGAAATAATGCTTTTGTTTAGATCCTGCCTACTGGCAGATCAGGCAATGAACTCAGTAATATTTTCAATGATTTTTAATATCCTTTCACAAACCAATCATTAAAGTCATAGCCTCAGAGGATGGTCTAATCCTGATTAGACCTGTACAAAAATGCTTGTATTCTGGGGAAACAGACACATTGTAGCACTGGGAGTAGTTATTTCAATGGTTTCTATGTTTCACAGTATTTATAAAAAATACTGTAAGGAACTAATTTATTTCTGCAAATCAACATTTCTTCTCAATACTGTACAAAAAGCTTTCCTCCTTTACAGTTGAGTAGAAAAGATGTTATCAAAATTCTCACTATGGAACAGTAAGGAAGCTCCTCTCCCCACACCTTCTTTACTCTTTTTCTACAAAATGCTCACAACTACTTGTTTTGCAGGCTGTGTCACAGCACTCGTAAAGTATTGTTGCAGGCTTTGCAATCATAAGTAACTTTATACCAGTTACAGATAGCATCTCTGGAAATGGAGAGTTCTGCTTTTTTTTAGATTTAGGACTTAAAAAGTTTTCACACATTTCAATTGGGCTGGTGAGAAAGATTGTGGATGGTCTCTATTTTAATTTTCACAGCTTTCTCTAAGACATTTCAAGCAATATTTTATGTTCATGAACATTGTTAGTATGGTTCTTCTAGCAACTAAAGTTTTCATGTTACCAGCCTTCTCTCCACCTGAGAAATCCATATCAGGTCAGAGTAAAGTCAAGCTGAATGAATTTTGCCTAGGTCAGGAGTAAAAGGAGTTCCTAAGATAAATGTTGGATTTACATAATCATGTTAAGATTAGTTATTTTTCATAGATTATTCCAGTCTTTTTCTGGATTAGACACCACCTTCAGTTCTACAGCTGAACTTGCACAATTGCACAAATTCCTCCGGTTTGTTTTACAACCTTATTTAATCAGGATCCCCTTTATACTAACACACATATTCATTAAGTGTTTTCCATTTGCTTTTCCCATATCATTTATGAAATTGTGGGCATCTATCATCTCCCAGAAGTTGCTCTACTCTAGCCTCACTCAGAAGGTATGCAAAATATGTGTTTTTATAGTCGTGTTCTGTTCCTTTTTTCTAATTCTTCTGTATTCATTTGGAGATTAAATCACTGAACTTAAAGCAATAATCAAGATGTGGGAATATTACATGTCCACAAAATGCTATAATAATACTTTTATTTTGCTCTCAACCCCTTCCCTAAGATTAATTAAATTCTCTTTGCAGTGTTGTGTTGTTTTTCCAGGGAACCCAACAAATGTTTCAAAGTATTCTCCTGTGGCACTGCAATTCTGTCCCTTAGATCTCTCTTAGCAATCTGCTTTGGCAGCCAGCATCCAAGTCCTCATCATCACCACAGCATCTGCACTTATGGTGAAGAAAAGCCACATAACATAATTTTGCTTCCCAATTGTAGTATCTTCCCCTGCAGTGACCTCCTCCATGTCTCATGGGTTGTTTCTCTGTATGAGCTGATAGGAATATCACCATAATTGTGTATGGCACTGTTACCAACCCATCTCTTTCCATAATGGCATGTGATGGTTGTCTCTGAGTGTCCACCCAGGGCTTCCAATGACACACACACAGCCAGGCTGCCAGTGATGCCTCCGAGGATAATTCCTCTCACATACAGGAAATTATTACTCCACCGAGAATCCTAAATTATGGTATTTCAAACAATAAGAAATCGCACTCCAAGTTTATACCTAAAAAATTATATCCCTGAAAGTGTTTGAACTGCTAATTCATAGTAAGGATAGTGGGTTTCAGCTATCACCTGAATCACAAATTATTTGCATGCCACAGAGATGAGATCATCATATTTCTAGCACCATTACTTTTCCTAAAGAGTTTGTCTGGCAAAATACTGCTGCAAGCTGCAAGCTACAAACATTTGAGAAATAAGAAATACACCACATTATTCTGTACTCATTTTACCCTCCTATATTGGTCTGTATTTTTATTGCACCCTTTGCCATTAAATTATTCAAAAAACAAACAAACAAAAGAACAACATTCTATCAGAAGACAGCACCTTTATACAATAATATCAACTTAAAAATCTTTTTGCCTTGAATTGGTTTATTTGGAAAAAAAAATACTGGATAATATAAAATAGCGCTTTACATTGAACATTCAAAAATATATGTGGAAGTAGAATTTACCTCCCTAGCATCTGTGATGTTTACCTTAACTTCCAAGTCACAAAGTTCTACCACCTTCAGTGTTCTTCCTCCTTATCTCAGGGAAATATTTAATTTCTTTTCTGCTCCTCTTTGGTTCTCCCCATTCAGAATATGCCATACATTGAGAACACAATCCGATTTCCTCACACAGTCAAAAGGAAGGGACCAATCCAGCTTCTCTTAGAGCACCTCAGTGCCCCAGGCTAGAAGAAATGGCATGTGCTTCTTCTTATGCCTTACAAGAAGACAATGGCTACCACACATTTATTTTTAGAGGGGTCAGTAGTATTAAATGCATTCCAGAAATACCTGTAGCCTCAAGCCCTTGAGAAGGAAAGTGTCTACTGCTGTCCAGTTTGTGATTTTGATTACATCTGATCACAGAACAGAGACACTTTGGAGCTTGTCAAAAAAAAAAAAAAAAAAAAAAAAAAAAAAAAAAAAAACCAAAAAAATTTTAGTTAAAAAA
>VZRH01002478.1:654313-708781 GCA_013397555.1 Urocynchramus pylzowi
AAAAAAAAAAACACATAGAAATAAAAAAAAAAAAAAAAAAAAAAAAAAAAAAAAAAAACCACCCACAAACCAAAACCTGAAAAGCTTTAGCTTAAAAGACAAGAATTCTGGTATCTTCAAGATCAGCTGGCTAATCAAGAAAAGGTTTTAAGCATTAAAATGTTGGATATTGGCATCTGAATTCCACCTAAAGTGCCTAGAAGTCCTTTCTTGGGTCTGGCTCCAAATTTCTTTAATTATATGAACAGGAAGGAAGAAAATCAAAACTTCAGGTGCAAATGTGTCTGGAAATAGAGTTAATCCATCACATTCACATTATGTCATGCTGAAACAATATAAGAAGCCTTCTCTTACTTTGAAGAAATCCCAGCTGCAATATTTTAGCTCTACTTTGCAGGCTTTTATCACAGTTTTAATGAAGTGCAGTTGGTTTTGAAGTAAAAGTCTGTCGGTTTTCATTAAAAGAATTAGATTCTTGTCTTGCACTGCCTGATCAGCTTTAAAATAGGACTAAGTTCTCATTATCCTCTGAACAATATATTTTACGGAAATAATTTGTAGTGATACATTTTAACCTGATGTCACGACAGGCTCATTATCAAGAGCAGTATGCTAGCAGGCAAAGATGGATTATCTAAAAAACAGGCTCATGGGAAGGAAGGTTAACAGATTAGGCTGTCTCCTGGGTAAAGGGCCTTTTCACCAAAGTCAAGAGCCTTTGGAAATGCTCTGCATTCACTTTTTAATAGAAAAGGCATCTTTTGGTTCTACAGAAGAGGCCGTGAATACCACAAGTGTAACTTCTGAGACTATTATTTATTGGTAGGAGGTAAGCAAACATCTAAACAGAAGGCAACCCAGAAGGTAATTGCATGCCTTCTGTGCCCCAGCAAGCACCATGCTCTCAGAGTGGGAAGAGGTCAGTATTTCCCTTGAAAATTTCCCATTTTGAGGAGATACACGGAACACATTAGGAGAAGATAAAGAGAAAATAATTATAGTTTGCTGCCCCTGGTTAGGGCTCTACCACCTCCAGATGTCAGCCTACTGAATTCCTAACCATTCAATTTGCACCAGATCCCATCCTGCTACATATGGCAATTGTGTTGTTGGCTATTGCATCCTGCTTCCTGCCTTTGGCACTTTGTGGCAGAGCTCTTACGTGGGACTTCTCCTGCAATGGAGATGATCCCCCGAGGATTCTGCCCCATCCCTCAAGCACCAGAATGCCTGTCTGCCAAAGAGGTAGAGAGCACCAACAAAAGACTTGAAAAGGTCATTCCTTACAGAGAAAGGCTACACTCCCCACTGTCATCGCTGTCTGTGCACCGAGACCCAAGTTTTGTACAGGTCCACCACCCTCAGCCAACCTTCATCTGAAAACTCATAATCAGATTGAAGGCTGTGAATGGGGTTATTCATGGCTGTTGAGGGAAAAATTGATACCTCACAATACTGTGCAGCCAGCCCTGCAGTCGCCAGTAGCAGGGCTTCTCTAGAGGGAAATAGGGAGATACTTTGATAGGTTCTCTAGAGGGAAATAGGGAGATACTTTGACAGGAAAATGTGGTATTTGCTTTAAAAAATCTTAACTGAAGAAGAATTACTATGCAGCCTAGTGACTTGAGTAAATTGGAAATGAAACAGGCTTGAGAAAAATCTGTCTCAGGCAGTTTTTCAGAGAGAGAAAAGAACGTGTCAATACTTTTGCGATCTCTCCAGCACTAGGAACCAGAAGACTGTTCTTATAAAGATGAAACTGCAGGGAAATCTAAGAATTAAACCTTAATAACACAGAGATTGTAAAATTAAAAAAAATAAAGACTTGAAGGAGAAAAAAAAAAAAAAAAGAGAGGATATTTAAAAATTTCTAAAGTATTGTTGAATATGTATAGTTTTCATAGGAAAAAAAAACAAAAAAAACACCAAATTTAAAAAGCAGGCCACAGGAGAAGAAAGAGACTTTTCAGGAAGAATCTGGAGAATCCAAAATGTCTTACGAGACAGAGAAATGAAATGTCTTCTCTACAGAAGATTTATATAACAGGGGAAACTCCCAGCAGGAGACCACCTCTATGATTAAAACCAGAAAAAACTGTATCAACAAATTCCACGAGTTGCCAAATGTTTTTCATTACTTCCGCAGTGGAGGCTTCTGCCTTGAACTACAAAAAATGCTTTGACAAATAGCTTCCAAAAACTCAGCTTGAGGAAGCTACAAAGTTGTTTCATTTATAGGCAGAGACTACAAATTACTGGCAAAAAACGTGGCTTCCCAGCTGCAAGACAAAACACCCCAAAATAGCGCACTCAATTAGGTGGGATTTTTGAAGGAGTGGTTGCTGCCTGGCAAAAATGAGGGAGCTGATTAACATAATATATCAGGCAAAGCACGCTGAAGAGCCAGCTGCAGGTTTTGTAACAGAAAGAGGCAACAAATTTGAAAGGATCTCACTCTTTGAGATTATAAGCCATTGAAATATTTTGTTGATGGTGGTGGTTAAACCTCTCTACAAGCTCAATGAACACTAGTGACTTCTGTATAAAATATTTTATCAGCAATCAAAGCAGGGATTTCTCAACTTTCTGTCTCCCATTTCTCATTCTCTTTTCTTTTGCCTTTCCCTGTATACACATGAAGTGGAAAAAGGAATAAAAATCTGGATATGTAGGTAAATGCCCAAGCATGCATGTAAATGCCTTGTATTAACTTTGAAGAACTCTGCTCAAAAATAAAAAGTTTTATGGAGATTTAGATTTTCTGAATGGATAATTTTCCATTGGAATTTGTAATCAAATTTGATTTTAAATTCACTAAATTTAAAACACTTGATTTTAAATGAAAATGCATTAGGGTGAATCTTGAACTGTAACTTTTAGCTTCTTTTAGAAAGAGTAATAAAAATAACTAAAATTCTCACAGATATTGAAATAAAATTACAGTGAACATAAATCCTTGTGTTGTACAGTTAATATACTCAGTTACCTTTTAATATTATGAAGTTCATTTAAACAGAGTGACTGGAGATCCACTATCTTTTCTAAAAATTAACCACAAACTGTCTGTTAATTTAGGCAAAAAATATCTTGAATAGAGTGACAAAATGTGGAATATTTATTCTATATGAATATGCAAGGAGAATTTCTATGTTTGTGCTTTCAATTTTCTCCAATTTTGCTTCCAGGCACCAATTTTGCACCCTTTCAGCAGAAATTTTGAGAATACAAAATAAATAAAGAAATAACAAACCAAATTCTATAAATAAAGCATGACTTGCTCAAGATAGTATTTTTAAAATCAGATTTTCATTGAAGGGATGTCTGTAGAGAGTACATAAGAACAAGAAAGTGGTTTATTCTGTGACCTTGAGAGAATTCTCCCTGGCTTTCTTTGTTACACTTCAACTCCGAAATACTTAAGAGCACATCTCTGAAATCACAGGGATTTGCATGGAACCCAATCACAATTACTCCCCACTTGCCTGCAGATGCTTCAGCCAGTATCTCTGCCAGATACACAGATAAGTGTTGCAAAGACTTGTTGCCAGTTAGGAGGATACAAAAGGAAATTTTCTCATTAGGGTCAGGGTTGATGCTACACAAAGATAATGGTAGGACACCAAACTGCAGCAAAAATTCCATCAAAGAAATTGCCATCTATTGTTTTCTTTTGGATCTGGAACAAGTGATGTAACTTCCACCACAGGAGAAATGAAGATATTTAAGAGCAAACATATCCAATTATTCAGACGGTAGAAAAAACAGCAGCCAAAACAGAGACTACTGCTAAGGAACAAGTGGCAAAATAAGATCTAGTCAAAACCACTTTTCCTCTGACCAAGAATTATTTAGAGGAAATTCTGTGTACATAAAGAGAAATTTGTGGCTTTGGAAGGAGACAAATTGTAAGTGACATTAGCTTTCCAAGCAAAAAGATTGAGGGAAATGCCACTAATAATTCAGAAGCTTGATATTCCCCAGTTCAATAAACAATTGATATTTTTACCAAATAACTGTTAAAACAACCGGACAGAATTCTATTTCGAGCTTGGTTTTGTTATTAGTGAAGACATTCATAAAAGAATTTGGTCACAGGAACCCATGAATTGAATGGTCTGAAGTTGATGCCATTTAAATGGAATGGAAGAACAAGCAAGAAGCATGGGCTGTAACTCAGTAAACTGTAATAAACTGGGGCATTAGCAGAGGTTGAAATAAAGCACTCTGGAGCTCAGGGCAGGTTGCAAAACCTACCTAAGAAATTGAGTAAGTTAGTCTAAGCAAAACTAACTGCTGCAGTTTAGTGCAAGAATAAACCAAATCAAAGCTGCCCCGGATGTTTACACTCCACTATTGTTACTGCAAGAGTTGCAATACTCATCATAGTGAAAGCTCCAGGCTTAGAAGGACAAACTTTAAGGAAGTGAAGGGACTAGTGAAGTCAGCCAGGCAAAACAGCTCACCTCTATCTTCAGGAAGGTGGGAGTGTCATTAAGTCAAAGGTGCCAATCTTATCTGGAATTTATACGCTAAGGCAGAGGTTTGTAGGAAAAGTTTCAAAAACATTACTAAAGATAAGGAAATGACTGAAAAAAAAAAAAAAAAACCAAACCCAACAGTCAGCCAAGAAACTAACATTTTGCTGGTCAGGAGATGTAAGAATAAAGTCAATATATTCAATATTCAAAGGAAATTAAAACAATGCCCTTTAATCATAAAACTGAAAAGCAGGGAAAGAGAAAACTAAGCTGATTATACATGAAGGGAGAGGTATTAAAGGGCACATGCATACTAAGGACACTAAAATTAAGCAAGGACAGGTCAGAAGAAGGGCATGGAACTTGTCTTGGAAGTCAACGTCCACATCTGAAGGGCTCAGTCATCTCTTTGACTGAATTTCAAAAGGAGGGACACAGAAAATTCCAGATCTGATATCATATATTAGGAATAAATTTATTCAGTTGAATGCTGCTGATTAACCAGAACATCATGTATGTGATAGGTGTATGTGAAGCAGTGGGGAAGGGGAAAAAGGAGTGGCTGGGACCATGACAGGCCCACTTGACTGATTCAAACAAAATGCAAAGCTGTAGAAAGAGTTCTGAAGGGGAAAACAGTAAGACCTGAAGGTCTAATGAAAATTAAATATAACATGAGCTTCATCAATAGTTAAATACTAACAAAATCTTATCTTCCTTTTCCAAGGCAGCCAGCTCTAGCCAAAGGTAGTGCAGTACACCTATGCTGATTAGAGGTCAGTGAAGCATTTGATTCAAAAACATTAAATAAGAAATGGCTAGTGGTGCTAGAGAAAATGTTTCTTTTAATGAAACTAGTATTCTTGATAATGATGTGTAGAAATGTCATGTATGCCATAGCTATTATCCCAGCAAGAACTAAGGAAAGACTGAGAGTTTATTTTCTCTGTCCAATATTAATAAGAATTTCATTTATATTGTTAAATGTTTTCAATATGCTTACCAATCCTGGAGCAATGTTTTGTCCATTAGATAAGAAAGACACTGAGAAAATGGAAGATCAACTCATAATCCATGGCAAAGTAGAAAATTCTTGTGAAAGCAAAGCTCAGCCTGAATTTTCACCATCTTGCTACCTGAATTCCCAGACAGAGAACAGTAGTCTTCAGTGAGGCAGTATTTGTTGCTGTTTGCATACTTGTATATGACCACAAGAGGAGAAATCAGACTATTGTGCCAATTATAACAGAGGTATTGTTTATTTGGTTTCTCCTTCCTCTTCCCATTGTTACAGAATGCTATTGAGGAAGCTAGAATTTACTGCCAGTAGCTCCAGCTGTTTATTTTCTGTCAAATATTTCAGGGGAAATACTTAGCCTTTGTCAACATACTTGTTTGATGCTCTACCCAGATGTACACGATGGCACAGCTGGGCAAAGGTGGTTAACACTGCCCAGGGTTTCTGCAGCTGAGGAAGGTAGCTCTTTGCCCTGCCTTTTAGCTCACCTGGGGCTGCCAGTCAATGAGAGGAGCTAAGGGTAACTCAAGATGTCATCCATACTTAGCAGAATACAGACCTGTCTCTCACTGAGCTCCCTTTCTAAATGTCATTATTATTTTTTTACCATTTTGGTGGACTAATGAAGTGAACTATGAGAAAACCCTTCTAGGGACTGGCAAAATGTCTCACTCACCCTTGTATATGTCTCTGTTTGACTTGACTTCCATGTGAGAGCCACATTTAATGACCAATCCACCATTCTGGGCACCTTAACAGATTACCAGGCTGAGGACTTGATGTGCATCCAGCTGCCATGGAGCAGCATATCCCTTCCACAGAGCTTTATGACATCACATCACTCACTGGCATTTTTAATATGGAAAATCAGCTAGGATTTTTTTTTTTTCCTGAGAGAGAAGAAAATAGCCATTCTGCAAAGAAAATAATGTATAAATGCTTTGCTAGGTTTTACTTACAGAGTTTAGCCTTTGTTGTACCATGGGTCTTACCAAGCACATACTTTGACAGTTACACATAAGTTACAATAGCATTCACAAGGGGGCCGTGCATACTGACATTGAGGTAATGCAGCCATTGCTGGCATGAATAAACCAAGTAAGTAAAAGAAATTGCAGACACTAACAAAAATGTCCTTTTCCCACCCCCAAAGAAAATGAGAACATAAAATAATACTGGGATAACCTGGAAGCAGAACATCTCTAATATAGGAAAATCCTCCCAAAAGCCAGCTTCCCATGCGAGCTAACCCTAAATTCAGAAATAAACCCCCAAAAGCAGGGGAATTTAAATTAAAGCCAGTGTAAGATAGAAGGCCTCTGGGATATATTGTCAAAGTGACTCATGAGGTTTAAAGTCAATAGAAGTTGACGAGTGGGACCGAAATTCTGTGTAGTACTTTAAAAATACACCCTAAGGTACTAAGCAAAGAAATCAAGAACTAATCCCTGCATACAAATACCATGCTGCAAACATTACTTCTGCTTTTTTTAAGAAAAGGTCACAAGAATTAGTTTTTTTTGCCTGTTCTGGAGGGCATAAAATATTTGGAAAAAGCCTGCCCTGCAGAAAGAGGCAGCCCAAATCTAATGGTTTAAGTGAAGTTTTGGTGGTGTCTAGCTCTCCCTTTATTCCTCTTCACTTCAGATTATGACAACCATTACCACTGATATGGTTATCTGTAAAGCACATGCACACCTGCTGTGTATGCACTTTAAACCTCTCAATCCATGTGCAAATCTAAGATGGCTTTTCTTCTCACTTCTCCCTTCCCTTTTTATCTTAAAGCGGGGACACATAATAAAATTATCTGTGGCTGAATTCTTTCTGAAATCAGGACACTTGATTGTTAAACATATGCAAAAAATTATTTTGTTTACAACTGATTTTTTTAAGTATTTAGTTTTTAGATTGTGGTACAATCAGGGAACCAAATGAAATTTCAAGTAATAAAAACCCCAGAACGCATGCAAGCATCTAACAAAGCCTATTGAATTGTTTGTTCTTCTGAGTCATGCTGCAGTTGGGAATGAGGCAGAGACAGAAAGATGACCTTTCTATTTACTGAAGTCAGAGCCGCTGGTGCTTAATGGAATTTGTATCCTTCTAGCAACCATTTTACTTTAGTATCATTTTCTATGCTTAATTTCTCACACTTTTTTATTTCACATGGACAGCAGTACAAAAATGGGACACTTCCTGGTGGACAACTCCACCTGCCTCAGCTGAAGTTTCTCACCTGGACTGGAGGAGGCTGCCCTTTGGCACGGGGGTGGCTCCCTGGGCTGTGCTGAGCGGTCCCCGCGCGCTAGCTGAGCCCAGCCCCGAACAATGGCTGGCTGCCTCTGCTGGCTGGGACACACGAGTGGGCTCCCTCTTCCCTGCTGAGAGATCCTGGCTTGCTTCTCTCCAAGAATGCACTGTGTGTTTATAGAGCAATTGTTGCAGTGGATAAATAAATAACCACATGCTGTAGAGACTTTGGGGCAGCAACAGCATAAATGGTCACTTCCTCAGTTACTTCCTATGAGCACAGCCATGTTATCCTCATCATAAGGACCACAGGCAATAATAAACTATTCTGCTATTCCAAAAAGCAGGAAAACTTCATTCATCTTCCTAAAATTCAGGATCATGTCTTTAAATTTTGCCTTGTTGTTTTAGCTGAAAATTATTGCTTAAGAAATGGTTCCAGCATGAGAAATCTTTAGTAGGCTGCTGCAGAGATAGTTTGGTTTTGAGAAGCAACATTTGAAGGACAAAGCCAACCAAATTACAGCAGGACAGTGCTCCTCTAACGGCAACATTTCCATCTCTCTACCTGCAAAGGCGCTTCTTGAACTGGACAAGCTCTGAGAGGTTTTCCAAAGGAATATTTCTAGACAATATTTCTAGCAGTGCTTTAGGATAATGTTTTCTCATAAAGGAAAAGTTTCAGTTACTGTCTTTATCTAAATTCCACTCAGATGAGCTGCAGATGAAGCTATTAAGACAATGTGCTTGATTTAGGCTTATAAGACTGTGGCATTAAAGTCACAAAGGAGCTTCTCTGACATGTAACACTGGCATAAAAGCCATTAGGAAAATTAGTGAATTAGTGAAGAGCAACAGAGTATGCAGTTCTGCCCCGGCTCCGGTTGGATGTACCCGTGTGAGGACACCCAGCCTCTCTGCTCTGTCATACCCCAGGGGTCTCTGGCACAGGTGCTGCCTCCACTGAGGGAATGGCTCCTGCCTAACTCTTTGAACACAGTCCATCCACTTGGTCCCTCTGGAGAGCCACTGAGAGCTGGCGTGGGCAGCTCGTGCAGCATGGAGCACTTTCACCGGAGTGGGGAGGAGCAGCCATGGGAATGAGCAGGTGGCAGCCAGGGCGGAGCCGTGCAGCCCAGGGGATGGCTAAGTGGGGACTAGCAGGTGGCAAGCGACGCCTAGCAGGAGTTGCTACAGTTAATGGAGCCCAAGCAGGCTTTAACAAACAAGTACTCTAAAGACCATCTTTATTGATGGCTCTCTTACAGGCATGAGTTTGTTTTACCCGTGAGCAATGCTAAGGGTTGCACAGGAAACTCTAGGTAATGCCTCCAAAAATAGGTAAGCTAAAACGTTTTTCTACTGCTAATCCAATTCACAAAATACCGTTCCTCCCAGAAATAAAAGGTGTCTGTAAATTGATTTCACCATATACTTTACTCCTACTTCAACCTCAGTGAAGCTGATCTGTCTCCCTGACAAGTCCTGTGTCAAGTCTCACTGGAACATGTGTAGCAAACACAGTAAGGGGAATCAGAGGTTGTTACCTGGACAGTAAAAGCTCTGCCCAGGCTGACAGAGCAATGCCATGGAGTTCAGGCCTGGATGTGAACCTGCAAGGCTCTGGGGCAGCAGGTTCACAGAGCCAGGGTGCCAGATGCACTGTTAGACTGGAGTGCAGAGGCTGTTCCCTGTGGAAAGCAAAGCCTAGCCTTTAACATCTAGAAAGTCTTTTTGTTGCATCACTGATTAAATGGTGATTGCTGCAGACGTGAACTTACAGGAAACCTGGAACTGACACAGTGAATATTGCTGCCTGGAATTAATGGTGAGATTCCTGATAGAAAGAAAAAATAAAATCTTTTTAAATCCATTTTCTAATCCATTATTTCATTTCAAGTACTTTATCTTTCTACTTCATTGCCTGTTATTAGTGACCCTTTTTCTTTCTGCTCCATTCAAAATGAAAAAATGTTTACACTGATTAAATTCTGCCAGCAAAAAGTTTGCATACAGGGAGTACTTGAGGCCAGCTTTCACTTATCACTTCAGCAGAGCTCTTTCTCCTACGTTCAGGCAGACATCCAGCCTTTCCATACTACCATTATGAACACTGTAATCATAAATATATATGTCTACATACACATAAATAACTTTTGTTTTACATGTAAAATGACTGAATGGAATTTTATTTTTAAACAGCAACATTAGCTATCATTTGCAGTGAGGCCTTCTACCATACCTGATAACATCTGAAAAGGAAAGAAAAGGAGACTTATAGAACAATCTGCAATACCTGAAAAGCTACAATAGATGACTCTATGTTAATGGATGTGCTGTGTGTATAGAGCTATATATATTTATATGCTCATATAACGTATATGCATTAGAATATATAAATATATTAGAATAAATAAGTTTATGAATGCTAAATAGTCTCCAAGTTTTTACTTAGATATGCATGATTATGATTAGAATCTTTAAGTAACATTTATGACAATTAACTGCCTAATTATATGAATTAATCTCTCTCTTTTCTCATCTATAAGTGAATAGGAGCTTTGTTTTCAGCTATCTTACACTTAAATTGCACATTTCAAAAGTAGTTTTGTATACCTTTGTATTTATTTACTTAATGCATGTAAGAGTAGACTATAGTTCTTCCCCTGCATTTGAAATGCAAATACTTTAGTGGCAGTCAAATATTATTGTGATCTTATGATTAAAAATTGACATTAATTTCCCCACAGACCATTCACCTCTAGGAAAAAAAGTTCATACAGTCGGTTTTTTCTTCCCTGCACAGTGAAGCTCTTATTTTATCTGACATTCGCTAAAAATAAACGTGACTGAATGAAGGATTTAGGTCACCTAGTGACATTACCGGTGCTAGAAGAATATTCAAGAAAAAAAGTTTGCGCTGGTGCACACCAGTTCCGCGGGGTACAATGACAGCATGGGCTCAGAAATTGGCTGCAGGGCTGGGGCACAGCAGGCACCGGGCTGGGCACAGCAGGAACCGGGCTGGGGCACAGTGGGCACCGGGCTGGGCACAGCAGGTACCGGGCTGGGCACAGCAGGAACCGGGCTGGGGCACAGTGGGCACCGGGCTGGGGCAGAGCAGGTACCGGGCTGGGCACAGCAGGAACCGGGCTGGGACAGAGCTGGTACCGGGCTGGGGCACAGCAGGTACCGGGCTGGGGCAGAGCAGGTACCGGGCTGGGCACAGCAGGAACCGGGCTGGGACAGACCTGGTACCGGGCTGGGGCACAGCAGGTACCGGGCTGGGGCAGAGCAGGTACCGGGCTGGGGCACAGCAGGTACCGGGCTGGGGCACAGCAGGTACCGGGCTGGGGCACAGCAGGTGCCGGGCTGGGGCAGAGCAGGTACCGGGCTGGGGCACAGAGGGTACCGGGCTGGGGCACAGCAGGCACCGGGCTGGGGCAGAGCAGGTACCGGGCTGGGCACAGCAGGTACCGGGCTGGGGCACAGCAGGTGCCGGGCTGGGGCAGAGCAGGTACCGGGCTGGGGCACAGCAGGTGCCGGGCTGGGGCAGAGCAGGTACCGGGCTGGGGCACAGAGGGTACCGGGCTGGGGCACAGCAGGCACCGGGCTGGGGCAGAGCAGGTACCGGGCTGGGCACAGCAGGTACCGGGCTGGGGCACAGCAGGTGCCGGGCTGGGGCAGAGCAGGTACCGGGCTGGGGCACAGCAGGTGCCGGGCTGGGGCAGAGCAGGTACCGGGCTGGGGCACAGAGGGTACCGGGCTGGGGCACAGCAGGCACCGGGCTGGGGCAGAGCAGGTACCGGGCTGGGCACAGCAGGTACCGGGCTGGGGCACAGCAGGTGCCGGGCTGGGGCAGAGCAGGTACCGGGCTGGGGCACAGCAGGTGCCGGGCTGGGGCAGAGCAGGTACCGGGCTGGGGCACAGAGGGTACCGGGCTGGGGCACAGCAGGCACCGGGCTGGGGCAGAGCAGGTACCGGGCTGGGCACAGCAGGTACCGGGCTGGGGCACAGCAGGTGCCGGGCTGGGGCAGAGCAGGTACCGGGCTTCCTGCCGGCGGTCCCGGCGCGGCTGCAGCCGGGGGGATTCGCTGCCTCGGGGCTGCCATGGCCCGGGGCATTCAGGAAGGGCTCCCCGCAGCTTTCTGCCGCAGCTGCCCAGCTCCCTGCTGGGGGATACGCACCCCCCGCTTACGGCTTTGGGCTCTATCAGAGCTCGGAAATCCCTTTGTACTGCCCCAGGGGCTTTACCTGGTGAGAGGAACGAGCCAAACTGCGAGCAGGCACTGAGACAGCAGTAGCAGTGCACTCGCTTCTGTCACGTCACTTTGCTCCCCAAGTTTTCAGCCAGCTCCATTCTCAGTTTTAGAGCTTCCTGCGGAGTCAGGAGCTGTGCAAACCTGCACATCTTTTTTTTTCAATAGACAAACCTGATATGGACAGTTTTATTTATTTGGAGAAGCAAAGACTTCATCATAAAGAACAACAAACTGTTAGCTATGACACTGAGTCCCGATGGGGGAATACTGATGAGCCTTGACCGTCATATCTCTTGTGACTGAGCAGCGTGTAAAAAACAGGAGGCCTGCTCCCTGAGTGCAATGTATTCTTTTTAATAATCCTTGCCTCCTTACCCAGCTGGTCTTTTCCAATGACAACATTTCCTGTGTTTGAGAAGAATCATTATGTTTGGTGTTCCTTGTTTTGCACCTCTGACTCCAAAAGCGCAGTGTTCTTGATAAAAGACCAGTATGTTCTCTGTGTAAAACTCACACGAGCTCTTCTGAGTTAGGGAACAACTTCAGGATCCAAATGCAGTTTTCTGTACATACACCCCTGCCAGTGCTTTGGGGAAAACCCTTCCCCAGCTATAATGCTTGCAATGGTTTTATAGACATCTCAGGATTTGCACCATCACATTCATCAAATCTGCTGCACACTGAGTTTGTAGGCGTGGTGGTAAAACAGCATGCACTAATATCTCACATTGCTAGAGCTGTCACACCAGCCACAATCGGCCCAGCTCATATGAAGCATTCTGCTGCCACAAAACAATCAGAGTGACCCAGAAAAACTGCACCTACAGTAATCTTTATACAGCCATTACACCGCTCTGAATTCAGCCCCGCGCCTGCTTGATAAATGATGAGCTTAGTATTACAGTGTTTGATTCACTGGGATGAGAGTCATGTGCTGAAAAACTCTGTGAGTCAAGAACCTTCCAGTGCAGTGAGGAAGCACATCAGTAATGAGAGAGCAAGGACAGGTCACTTGTAACAGCAATGTGGGACTTCACAAACTGCAGTCAGGATGCAGCACTTTTGCCATGGCATAGAGGGGGCAGGGGTCCTGTTTCATACTGGTTCAGCAGTGTGACAGAGCACATTTTCTTAGGGTATGGAACAAATAAAACTCGTGAAAAACTGGGAAGGGCAGACATTCTGCAAGGAGTTTTCTGTTTTCTACCTTCACACTGTAGAAATCCAAGAAGGAATTAAATCCACTCACCAAGGTGAAGAAGCCTCCTCATATCAGGGCTTTCCAGGACCCTTCCTCTTGAAAGCAACAAATTTCACTGAATATACAGCAACAGGTTTGGTCTTCCAACACCCTTCTCAGGAATTTTACCAATGGAATGCAAAAGCAATCCCAGAGAGTGCCTCAAGGACAATTTAAATCCACCAGAGTCTTTCCCCCTTGTTCTTGTTTGTGTATTCCTAGCCTTGATCAGCTTGACCAGAAAGCTGATTTAACCATGAACTAATGACTTTTCCTGTAGGATAGTTTTTCATCACTTCCCTGTAACAATTTGATCTGCAACCACATGAGCACCCGGGCAAACACAGGGTCAGAAGTGAGGACAGGGTCTCAGCAAGTTCAGTCTATGGCCTGAGGTGTCCTGGATGGGCTTATTCAATATCTTCAGTTTCCTTACACTTTGTAAGGCAGAGTCATA
Organism: Urocynchramus pylzowi; assembly: GCA_013397555.1. Classification (NCBI taxonomy): domain Eukaryota; kingdom Metazoa; phylum Chordata; class Aves; order Passeriformes; family Fringillidae; genus Urocynchramus; species Urocynchramus pylzowi. The sequence continues at coordinate 668,022 of VZRH01002478.1, forward strand.
ACCCATCTCAAAGACATTTTTCTCAGTTGTTGCAAGACGCAGTTCGTCAGATAACTGATCAGATAACTGATCAGTGTTCACTCTTCTGCAATGTCCTGAGACTGTTCCCAAAAAGTGAGTGTATTTATGAGCTGGTTGTCCAATGAAGCTCACGTGAAAGCAATAAAAACGTAAAACTCATCACAAAGTTGACTTGCTTTTGCAGAAGAATCTAATTTATTTGGCCATGGCAAACTTAACATGTCTCCTGGCCAGCTTTGTTTGTGTCTCAGCCCTATGCACAGTGATCTTTTCACAGCACAGCAGCTGCCATGCTGACACGGGCAGTACCTGACCACCTAAATGACTGTCTGTACCACTAAAGCACTCTCACTGCTCATCAACTGTTCATTGGATTTTGATGACACAAGATTTTATTGTGATCCTGATGGACTGTGTTGATTGTTTTGTTCTTCACAGAGGTGAAATCTAAAACAGAAATTCTATTCTGAACCTCAGATAGATAACAGCAAAAGATCTGTATTAAGATGTTATATTTCACAAAACCAAAGGCTGTAAAAATGAGGCTTTAGAATCCTCCTCTCAGGCATACGAATTCCTGCTTGCAGTTTTGTTTTCATTTTAGTAATCCAAACAGTCTCCAAAATAAGGGCAAAGCTGAAAACAGAGTGCTTCTGTTTAATACTGTAGAACTTTTTTAATGGCAGCTGCTAAAACAACAGCAAATATGTACATGAACGTAAAGTTTCTGGATGTAACACTGCTTTATCTATCAAGACTTTAACCATGAAAGTATTTGGTATTAGTGGAGAAAAGAGGAGAGACAGAGGGCATGAGGCCTTTCAGAGAAGAGACATTATACATTTTAATGCACCCTGGCTAAGGAGAAGGAAAGCTTCCCTGAGTGACAAAAATTTTTACAAAGTTCAACCTTTTGGAAATAAATTACTACTGTGCTTCACTTTAACTGACTGTATAAAGTTTACAAGGATGTTTTAATGTACCTTGTTCTTTATTTCCTGTGGCTGTAAATGCCACTTCAAGAACCAGAAAGTAAAAAAAAATCTTGGTAATTTGGCCTAAGGAAACTGGTTTTTATCCAGCACACCACTAGAGAAGAGTTTAGTCTTTTCTACTGTGTTTTAATAGTGCATAGGCAACAATAAATCTGTGAGAGTTTTTTAAACCAGTTTATACATTTAGAACTAGGTTTGCTAAAAGTCTTCAAATGCAGATATGTAAATACAAATACCCAATGTCACAAGGACATGAAGATCCTTGACAGGTCCAGCTGAAAGGACATAGCCTTCTCACTGTTCAGCAGTGCTCTGCAAAACAAAGCCAAAAACCCAGGGCCCAACAAAGCACCTACCTTGTGGCTAGGAATCCACAGCACTGTCCCACAGCCCCTCTTGGTGTTGGTGTTGAGCACAAGCTGCTGCTCACTTCCATACTCAGTGCATTTCTGAAACTCCCCTGCTAAAATAGCACCCATTTCTCTGTCCAGGGTAAGAATTTGTGTTGCATGTAACCCATTTAACTCTCTTCTTCTGTGTATGTGTCTGAAGCAAGGCCAGGCAAGTGGAAAGAAAATGTACTCTTTTCCTTACTCAATCAATTTACAGCACTGGAATAAGGAGAAAGCAGTTTAGCATCTAAGCTATTTTTCAGACCTTGAAAAAGGATTTCTGTCTTGGAGGCCCTGTTTGCTTTCTTTCTGTTCTCAGACTGCCATAGCTACAACAGCAGCATTATTACAGCAGAGCAGATACATCATGTACACCATAAACACAGCACACACACAGAACAACTAACTGCACTGAGAGGGGGCAGTCTGAGAGGGATCCATCAGGTCTAGATACCTCCCTAAAATATTAATTATATTCAATAACAATATTCATAGAGTTCTTCAAGGCCTGCATGTAGGAAAGCATTTCTAGAAACTCAGAAACCTGAATGTCTAAAATCAGATATGTGTGATCATATTTATCTACAGGTTTCTTTGATTTCCTGCAAGTTTGGAGGGCCTGCAAGGACAAAGCTGCAGCCTTGCACAAGTGTCTTAGCAGCCTGCAGAGGAGAGGAGGGAAGAGGCCTCCCCATGCAGACCACAAAGCCACAGGGCAGCTCCTGCACCCTGCCCTGACCTGCCTTTCCTCCCTCTTCAGCAGGGGAGGAGCTCTGCTGCTGTGCACAGGGAGGGAGCTGCTTCCCAGAAGCAGAGGGTCTTGGCAGCATGGCCAACCCCTGCCATGAGGGGCCAGGGGGCACAAGGGGAGTTTGAGTCACTGCTCAGGTGCAGAGTGCTGTGTCTGAGCTGCTGCAGTTCTCAGATACACATGCATGGCTTTCACGTCTTTTATCTGATTTGTCTTTTATGAGATGGGCTGAATACAGCTGAAAGATGTGTGGTTTGGGGTTTGCACTGAGGCTAATATAGATTTCAGCTTCTGAGAAGCCAAGATGAGGAGATTTAATCTGTACCCACACAAGCACATACAGATATGATATAGCATGCTGACACCAAATGTCAACATTTAGCTATTCCACTCATAAAGAAAACCTCTTTCAAACACACAAAAGCTCTTCTTTACAAGCTTTTTTTTATTATTATTATTCAGTTAAAGAAGTGATCAAATATATTTTCTTCCCTTACTCTCTTCCTTCTCAAGTACTGTTCTTATTACCAGTGTTCCTCATTATCAGAGCAGATATGAAGGAAGCACTGTGAATAAACAGAAGGGAATTTGGACTTCAGGACACACTTTACTGCAGGCTTTTATCATCCAATATAGTTTGCTAGAACACATCTTTTATGCGACTGTTCCTTCCCCAAAGACATTCCTCATTACTGAATGCTACATGTTGCCCTGTTGGTCTGGAAGAAACATTTCATTAGCTACAATATCACTATAGATTGCATCTAGTTGCCATAGAAACTTTAGAGAAGAAGCTTGGGTTTAACCCTTGGAATAGACTGGATTTTCCATCCTTATAGCACTATAACTTTAAAAGATACCATGTCTTTTATTGACCTATATTTTTCAGTATAAAAGCTGATAGCTGCTGATAATTCATATAGGGTTGATGACTGTGAAATGTTTTTATTACAATATCTACTATTTAACTGGGACAGTACATTGAGGGACAAAATTCATGTTGACTTCCCTGCAACTGTGATTTCAACCTCAACCACTCAAGGTCAAAGGCTGCTGTAAAAGTCACACAGAAAACTCCTTTTACTGGTATGTTTTGGGGTCAGAGAGAGCCAGCCAGCCCATGTGGGTGCCAGGCACGGCTTTACCACAACATCTGTTGGGCACAATTTGTTTTCCAGATGGGTGTAAGAACACAGTCTATTTCTGAGGTGCTTAGAGATCCTCAGGTAAAAGGTGACTGCTTATGGACACTAGCTTGTTTTCTTCACATAATAGAGGATGCTTAAGGAGATTTTTTTTTTCTTCTGCAAGTGAAAACAGCCCCTCAGCCCAAAGCTACAGATTAATTCGTACATCAGGCTTTGCAGCTCTGCAAAGCAGCAGCAGCACTGGAGCAGCAGCACTGCTACTAAAATGGGGCTTTTTTTAAACCAAGACTCCTTCCCAGTGTGCATAGAGACACTAAACTTCATAGTATTTTCACACTGGAGCAATGCACTGCTGTGCTCCAGGTCACACCACTTGATCTGATAGCTAAATGGCTTGCTCAGTGGAGAAACATCAGCCCTCTCTGAAACTGGAGCCACAATCCCATATCTGTCTGCACTTCAGACCTGAGCAACAAAGCATTTTTTCTTTACTGGTTTCAGCCCTGTAAAATGAAAAGGCTGAAGATTATGGCACTATCCCACTCACATAAGCGTACGGGGAAATCGTGCAGTGGATGCTATTATCACTCAATAAAGAGTTTCTTCTGCCTAACCAGGCTACATAAAAATGTGAAAAGCCTAGTCTCCAAAAGGTCTCAAGTTCTCCATCTCCCTCTTTCTCGTGTTCTCATTTCCTCTCTTATTACAAATACACCAACATCAACAAATGATAGTTTAAGGTTACAGCAGTGGAAGGGCCTGGCTTCCTCTCCTGCCAACATTCTTTGCAGGGTGGCTTCTGCACACTAGCACTTTTGTTCTTTTTGCTACAAGCTCCTTTCAATTTGCAAAACTCAGACTCCAGTTACAGCTGGTTTTGTTCCGAAAGAAAAACTGGAGGGGGATGTGTGTGTATGTGTGGGGATGGGGGAGCTTGTGCCCAGGCAGTTTTGTGACTATTCTATGGCAGGGTTGTGGTGGGGGTTATATTTAGCTTGATAACAGAGGTTTTGTTATTAAGATCCTTTTAACTACATTGCACAGCCCTTACTCATGTTGGTGGACCAAGTAGTATCACTGAAGTCAATGGGCCTGTGGTGCTTTATTATTTCAAATCACATAAAGATCACTGAAATAGGAATGATCATAATGAAACACTTTCATCGTGAAGTCAATGGGTCTATTTGTACAAATGTTCACAAGCATGAATGAGAATTGCACAATTTAGCCAATACATACTATTTTCTGACAAGTTCAGTATCTTTTCTTGATAAAAACTCCATGAATAGCACTGTCTTACATGTGCAAACTACACAATGAACCTGGTTCTGCTTGGAATATCTAATTTGTCTCAGTAGCATTGCTCCAGAGGAATGCATTTAACTCTTTGAAGGCACTATTGGATTAGGACAAATCTGATGCTTTTAGCTGATTGACTAGAGATGGTTCAAAATAAAGGATCTTCTGTCCTTGAGAAACACTGGCTTTAAATAGTACTATGTCATTTGCAATGTCTTGCAGCTGAAGTAGTGCCTTAAAATGGTGCACCTATGGAAATTCACATGAAGGAAACAAGATCCAGTATGAGAATTCCTATTAGAGGACAATTATATAGCTTGAAATAATGAGGTACCACAGTGAAAACCAGCCAATGAATACAGAACCCATTTGCAAGTAGCTTCATATGTAATTAGCATTCAGTGCTTTGAGGTAGGAAGACAGCTTTCTACCCAGTTGTACATACAAATTTAGAATTACAAACACCAGCAAACCTAGTAAGAGCAGGAATTCTGTAGGAGCTATCCCATTGAAGGTAGTCCCAGCATCATGAATAGGTCATTTGGCTGTGACAGCAAAACTGTAAACAGAGAGTTGCTTATCAAACATCTTACTCCGGATGAGGCAGATTCTTAGGTTGTGACAGACATGCACCTTATTTTTCCAACAGCATTTCCCATTACACAATGGATAATTCAATATACTTCCTTTCTCCTTTTCTACTAGCAGCTAGATTTCTTCCATCTCTTCTACTTTTTCCTAAAATGACACAGCTTGAACAGAAACTTGTATTTGCAAAAGGGAAGGACAAATTATTGCAACAGGCTTCATGTTCTGAGCAAATCTGAAAGGGACTGAGGCAGCCTCACACCTGGCCTAACTGGAATGGGAGTGCATGACCCAAAGGACTGAGACTACAGAGGAGCAAGCCCTTCCACACTAGTTAAGGAGATTCCTTCTTCTGCTGGAATGTGAGATACAGCAGCCTTGTTTGCTTGGGAAGGGTAGCAGCCTCAGTCCGTGCAGAAAAACATGGCATTATTTCTCATCTCTGACTGCAGGAAGTCCATCTAAAGAGGTTCAAAAAGCATGAGGAAACCACATTGTTTCTTTCATGAGTGAGCCACAGTCTAACTCTGCCTGGCTGCAGTATGTCTGAGTTACTCTGGACATGTTTGGATGTAAGAGAAGGACTTAGGCTATTTTTCTGGATATCTGGTATCCTGGTTGAAGCAGATAAGAACTAAACATGATCAGGTTGACTCTAAATTACTCTTATGTCTAAATGTATGCATGGTAAATCTGACATATCCAGAAGCTGGATTTATGGCACATGAATGACATAGTGCACACACACAAATGTTTTCCTTGTTGAAATCTTGGACAGAAATATGAAAGCCCCACATTTTGGAAAGAGGCATATTCTGTAGGGTGAAACTTGTAATATCTGGAAAAGTGAAAATACTCCAATGGTCTGCAGAGAGCAAAGATAACCAGATCAGTAGTTGTGATACTCTCTGAGTCAAACACAAAAGCATTCTCTAAACCAATAGAAGTTCATCCCATTATCTCACTGTGTCATCCTAGTAGGACAGAGCAGTGATGATAAGCACTGTTGTGACCTTTCCCATGCTCATCCATCCCTACAAAATCTCCAATAACCCTAGAGCAAGCAGTCTCACAGCCAGGCAACTGTAAGTACCTCTAATGCTGCTCCCCCTGGCTCAGGAGTTCTTCATTCTGTCTTTGACTTGAGCCTCCTAGACAACTGTTCAGAGTCTCAAGAACTAAATGTTATATTCATGATTAGGTTAATCTGTCCTTGTACTTTCAAGATGCAGCAGAAACATCTAAGAGAAAAATCTGACCTGAAAAGTCCCTAAATTCTCACACTCAGTAGGATGTACATTTAATACCAGACAAGATTTGTGAGTTTACAAATCTGTTGTCTGCCACAACTCTAAAACTTAGTGTACCTAAATTATCTAGCAGATGCATTTCTACAGCAATTCTACCTGCAGACATCCTGCCACAGAGAGACCAGATGTCAGTTCAACATCAGAAGGAATATCTCTGAGCCCCAGAAGTGAAAATAGCTCTTATACAAAAAAGGAAGAACATCTGTCTAAACAATCCTATAAAAACAATACAGCATTCTAGAAGAAATAGACCAAAAGCATGTAACAATTACAGAATTCTACTATGGAATATTATAGGCTATTATTTTCAAGTTACTACTATTTGAGCTTTCTAAAACCTGCACCTTCTGAAATATACTGAAGCATCTTTTCACAGTTCATGCTCATATCCATTAAAGCCTGCTACCCCAAACTGGTGTCAACCAAAATCAAGCCATCTGTAAAAATCAGTTGCTTCAGGAATTTCTTTTTCTATCAGGATAAAATTATTTTTATGTACATGTGTATTTAAACTAATTTTAATAACAAATTGGTAGTTACCTCTAAGATACAACAGAAGAGCTTGTATAGGGATGATGTTTTAATTGAATTTGACTTAAGAGCAATATATACACCAGTAACACTGAGCAGTGTAGTCCAGTATCAGTTAGATGGTGGGGTCCTGGTTTTGATTTGCAGGTCAACAGTGCAGGGAAAAGCTGTACAGCAGAAGGCACTAAGATCTGTGCTCCCATTTCCCATGCAAAATAGGGGGAGGTTTGACTAGGCATGCTCACCAAGGTGCATGAATGAGAGAGTACAGCTGAAAACCTTCCATAGAAATAAAGTGCTTTGAACTAGAACTGGTACTAAATTAAATTAATGAAGTTTTTTCGCTCAAGATATCCCCAGGTATGGAATAGGTATTTTTGTTTCACCCCACCTTTAGACTTGGACTCTGACAGCTACACAGATCAAGTATCTCAAAAAGGAAAATTAAGAACTTGGTAATATATTCTAAGGTATGTAAATTCCACAAAAATGGGTATCTATGTGTGTTTTTTTTCAAAACTGAAAAACAAGTAGTTAAAATTGAGTCCTCTTTCATTTGTCTTTTGTTAAATTCTCCTCTTATTGACTAATTCACACAGCACAGACACCCAACTGTTGTTTGTAAATAAATGGTTAAGGGATTAGAAACATACAGCAGTCACCCTGCCAGATTTATTGATGAGTCCTCAAACATGCAAGCCCTTGTAGAAGGATTTAAGTAAACAAAAAGCATTATGTATCTATAGAGACTGAGACAAGAGCTAATTGCACTTGCCAGATTGCAAACAGCACCGTACAGAGGAAATAAATACGCGTTTAATTTCTAAAGGTGAATTGGGTTCAACATCTTAACCATCCTGTTGCCTAGTGACTCCTGGTCCTAAGCCCATTGCAGCATGTTTCATAGAGAGAAACAGGAGCTAAAGAAAAGGGTTCACAGATATCAGCTGACAGTCCAAGCAACAACCTCAGCTTTCCAGCAAGAAACACTGCAAAGGCTGGAGATTGAGAGCTTGAGTGCTCGAGTGCTCATGAGCTTTCTAAGCTGCCATAAACACTCACATTTAGATCCTCTTCTAGACATCAGGATCCATGTCACATTACTCTGTCTTGCACATCATAAAAACACATCATAAAACTGGTCAGGCCTTCTGATATTTCACAGCGTGGCTGAGCTCTGGTGAGCAGTCAGCAATCCAGAAGGAGCAACCAGGGCAAGGGCAAGGGCCCTTGCTTTTCCCTCTTCCCTCCACCACAGACTATTCATATCAACCTCTACCCAAACAGTAGACTGAGAAGGGAACAAAGAGCAGATGGAAAAAAAAAATACAGAAAAAACTAGAAAGTAGGAGTAGCTTCCACCTACATTTTGCTACCACCTACACTAACTACCTTCTTCCTTCTCAAAGCCTTCTCTGGCTGTTTAGCAAAACTGTTTCCTGCTGCTAGAGGAGATTGAATGAAATAGTCTGAATAAAGCACTTAAATGTTCAGTGGGACAAAGAGCTTAAAAAAACAGTCTAATAGCCTTAGTAAAGGCACATCCTGGGAAAAAATACGCTTCAGTTTCTCTTCCACTAGGGATATTTGTATGTAGAAAAGCAATGTTCAAAGGAAAGTTCAACAGGTCTGTCTTGGACTATAGATGTACAGACAAGTTACATTCACTCCGTGCCTCTTCACAAGCCAAAAGAAACCACAAAAATTAATGAACAGATTAAGCAACATCTTCAAGTTTTCTACATGGTGAAAGATTGCACTGAAACACTGTCAGAGATGTACAATAGCCATAGCAATCCCTTTGGAGCTTTTCCCTGCAGTGAGAACAGCTCATCCCGACCGCACCCGCAGGCTGTCGTGTCGTGACAGGGGTTGTTTTCCAAGGACATCCTTGCTGTCACACAGTCCTTGCTGTAAGCAGCACAGTGCCTTGCTCAAACAGCTAGCAGGGGACTGTCATACCCTGAGTGCTGGTGAGCAGCATCCTGCAGGAGGGCTCAGTGAGAGCCCACAGTGCTCATCAGATAAGCAGCCATTTCTTGCTGGTGAGGTGGGGGGATGACAAAATAGGCTTCTTTGTTCCTCTTTCTTTATGACTGGGTTGAAATTATCCAGTAAAATACCTACAAAGGTGAATCTTGATTCACCAGAGGGGCGAAGATTTATTCACAGTGTTAGATTTTGTTCCATGTTTCTCCCTTCATCTAGGGCAAAGAACCATTACCACTCTTGCTAAATGATGGAATTTCCTGTTCTGGTTAGTACTAGAGTTAAGGCTTTAAATTAACCCTCAACTGAATGTTTTCCTGGTTTAATTGCCAGGCTTTGGAAAGAGGCCTAGCACCCAGGCCCTGACAGGAGTGCAGCTATGCAATATCCAGCTGGCTGCAGTCCCAAAGCAGTTAGAGCAGCCTCTGAGGAGAGAGATTTACACCCCTGTGGGATGAAATACTTGTAACTTCTCTCGCAGAGCTCTGCCATCCCTGCTACTGTAACCCGCACTTTCCAAGTGACCGGGTTTTTTTGTAAGTCTTGCCAAGCCTTGGGAGAGCTGGACGGGCAGCTGGCTGCTGTGTCAGTCTGCAAATGCTGCTGGAGGGCTGGATAATGCTGGGATCTGCCCTACATGCAGCCTTGCCTCATGCTGGCTGAAAAATGTTTGCAGCTGAGCTTCTTCATGAGGAAGGGTGCTACCCCTTCCTCAACAGAAACAACAGTTTCTGATTTTCTGTGGTTTAGACAAAGTATTTCCACTACTACTAATGCATAGAGTTCACTTGTTAATCTACATCCAGAAAAAAAGAATTCACTTCTTATTAACATCAATGTGATGGCTAATGTGCATTCATTCAACTTGATTATGATGATGGTATAAAGCCCCTGTTACTCTTTTCAGAGTGTTGCTTTTTAGGCATAGTGCTTAATTCTGTCCCCAGCTCATTTGATTACTGTTATTTTACTCCTAAGCTGAGACTGAGGTAATTATTAGCCACCATCTTTTATTTTTGAAAAATACTCAGTAATATTCATCTCCTTTGGCTTTTTTTGCTTCTCCTGGGTTAGAAGGGGTGACAGAGAGAATCCATTATTCACATGGAAAGGCTCAGACTCAGTTAGCAGACTCAGTTACTCCTCTGTAGTGCATCCAGGGCTGTTGTGCCAGTGTTACCCATGTCCTCCTGGCCATCATTGCACTGCCCCATTTCCTGAGCACTCTCCTGAGGAGTTTTCAGGGAGCTACTGGCAAAAATCTCCTGTGCAAACTGTGCTGAGTACAGACCCCAGGCCTCAGGTACAGAACTCCGTTCCTAGTGATGCACAGCCACTCCCAACCACCCCACTGGTTTATGAGCAGACCTCTAGAAGGTTATAGCAGCAATTCATCAGGTACAGCCATGGCCACAGTTGTTCTGGAGGCCAGTTCCATAATTTTCCTGGTGCTTTCACAGGCTGTGACTATTTCTCAGAGCTGGTTTTACCAAAGAAGCTGCTTGAATTTTATCATAGTGATAGGGCAAGAAGAGTCGGTGTCCAGTGACTTAAGCCAGAAGCAACTCTGGTCTGCCCATCAGTATTTAGGACTTGGGATTGAGACCAGATTGTCAAAACACTACACCTGTTGTTCAGCCATGCAGCTAAGCCAGGATGCCTTTTCTCCAACAGGCACAAAGGAAGTCTCCCAGCCCTCAGAGGGCTAGAGGCCCTTATTAAGAAAATCTGACCTTCTCCTCAAAGGCAATATGAATGGAAAAGTACAGGGGTGTCAGTGCCAAGCTCCTCAGTTTGCTTGGGAAACAGCTGTAGCAGTTCAAGAAGAAAATATGTCACAGCTGCTCCAGATAGTAAATTCCTAGTGTTTCAAAGTGATGAGAAGCAGAAGATGAATGCAGGAAAACACTTTAATACGTTTCACCACAAAGTTTAACCATTACCAAAATGCCTTAACCTAGTCTGTCTGACTTGGCATTGGAGGAGACCAGGAGAATTAATCCAGTCAATTCCAAATGCTCCTCAGCTGAAGGCCAGGAACCAGTAGCTGAGAGTTCAAGGACACAGCTATGAGGTAACTGCAGCCCACACAATATGCCCTGAAGATTTTGAAGTGGAAGCATGGCCCTGCCTTGGATTGTTCTTGTAATCATATGTTGCTCAGACAACGTGTTTCAAAGGATGATGGGAATGGATGCAGGGCATTCAGAAGCTCACTTTGCCACAGCCCTAATCCCAGACCTATGGACATAATAATGTCTTTAGGTGTTGCAGATTTATTTCTTTTAAAGGCTCTCATCCAAGTGATTAATTAGCCTACAAGGTTAAAATATATTACAACTGAAGGTTAAGCTTTTAAAAGAAACATTTTGGGCTTAGGCATTTAAATTGCATTGAAGTTAACATCTTGGGCTTTATTAAACTGATTATCTGACATCCAGGCAAAATATGGACATGACTGAAGTAGGCTTATGGCTATCTGCTGTTTGCTGCATTTGTCTTGTCTTATGAAAAGAGACTACCAGAGATTTCTTCAAAGAACATGGAGTGCGAATAAAATAGAGGAGATCTTGTTCACCTCAAGTTGCCTTAATTGCTGAAGGCACTTCTGGTGAATGTTGCAAAAGAAAATGGCACAGAAGATTACATTGAGACACAAGATGTCCCAGAGAAAATACTGACAGATGGGAACTCAAAGTTTTAGATGCGGAGCAGAAGCAAGGCAGAGGAGCGTGACTTGCTATTTGTGCATTACTGATTTTGAAAAGCAACTTATTGACTTTTTTTTTTTGCAGGCCACATTGTTGCAGGCTGTTACCCTGACCCTTGGAAAGCTGGGTAACTCAATGAAATGCCACTGCAAATTATATTTTTGTCAGCTCTCAAGAACATTGCATTCTTAAAAGAGGAACTGGCAGAGTTCAACATGCAGTTAGTGTGGGGGAGGGCAGAAGCAGTGACCAGAAGGGAAGCATCTTGAGGCACTGGTTCCAGGGAAGAGTCTGAAAGGAAAACAAAGTGCACCAGAAGAGTAAAGCTCTAGGCAGTGCCTGCCAGGAGACAGACCTCTATTGCTGAAATACAGGCTTTTTGCACCACTGGAGGAAGATGCTCTTCATTTTATCCCCTGGCTGCTCTCTCAGAGAAATAGCAATAGCTAGAACAACATACATGCATAGGTAGGAAAAGCTTGGATTCCATCTTGGAATATGTCTCTTTCAGCTTTGATGCAAAGTCTTATATTTGGCAGCAACATAAATGTGGTGCAGGATTTAAATCCATTGAGAAAAGGAAAACCTCTGGACGAAGTAACAATTTCAGAGAAATTTTACCCCTGTAGGCTGAGTTTACTGTTCCTCATCAACACATTAGAGGAACAAACAGTGTTCTACATTTTGCTTAGGTGGATTTAAAATGTGCATAGAGCGAATAAACCCTGTATGTTCATTCCTGCTTCAGTATTACCACAGCGTGCAGCTGTGGGTCAAATAACTATTAGCTGCATCACTTAGGCTGCATCAGGAAAACAAGGGAAGGATAGAAGGTGAAGCTTAGAAAGACAGAGGTCTGTGACTGATGAAGCAGCGACCAAAACCCAACTGCACACAGAAAACGCACTGAGGAAAACTTAAAGATCTACAGCTTTGGGAAAGGATGGGACAGGAGAAATGGGATAACATCATTGAAGATGGGGAGTGGGGATCCTTTTCTGATAGTGTTCGGCTTTCATGGAGAACAGTGACCAAAGATGTATGCTCAAGGAATCCTGTATTTCTCCCAGCTAAACAAAGTGATTAAGTATAATTAATACACCCATTAGAACAAATACAGCTGACTATACTGAGAAGTTATGAAAAGTAGGAGTGAATCAGGCAGCAACTAGCAGGCCGTTAATCTCATCCTTGCACAAGCCAAAATACATGACAAATGAGCCTCCATGAAAGGGAAGCAGCTGAGCAATATGTAGTGCAATACAGACTCTAATGTTCAGTGATAAGAAAGCACAAGCATGCAGGATATACACAACTCTGTAGGGAATGTCTGTGATATGATAATAAGTTTGGCAGCTCTGCACATCGCCGAAAAAAGAAGTTTCTCTTGTTTCTGTTACAGCTTGTGCAGTTAACACATTCCAGGACTGACAGTGGGCAATTCATTAGGGAAATGGATACTATTTGCATGCAGCCTTTGCGCCCCATCACTTTTGTTATTTATTTAACTCTGATCACTTCTAAAGTAGATGGCCAGAATTCCCCAGAAAGGCAGTTCCCAGTCACCCTACTGATTTGTGTGCTTACATACTCCTTCCCTTATACTGAAAAATGTTTCTTACTGTGACTTTTTGCTCTCCCTGTTATATCTAATGCAAATGAGGTCCAGAAGCTTGTACTATTAATGCAGCTCATCAAATCAGATCAATCAAGGTAACATAACCTTACTGTCATGTGTAGAGTCAATGCTTTGGCACCAAGACCGTTGCATCCCTCTTATAATTGAAAGATGACCAGACACGGACCATGTGCACACATTTACCAGTCACAGGCTGTAATATTCCACATTGTTCTTTCCCTTGACTGCTATAAGCAGTACAAGCATGCAAAAAGAAAAAGGGGCATGTAAAGCATTTTTCCAGAGGCAATCTGGATTAGAGGTTTGGCTTTAACTTCTGCCCTTAAAGACAAGGTTTCATCTAGGGGATGGTTCTGAAGAAGATTAAGGAAAGTCTCTGTTAGCTCTGTGAATACTTCATTATTGTATACCATTCTTTCATCACATACTGTTATAAAATATAAAGTTTAAATCAGAATGTAGGTATTTGTAAAAACAGAATTATATCTACACAGAAAAATCATTTGAGTCTTTTCTACTCAGTGGCATCTACAATCACTGTCTGTAGGAAAACAATCTTGTGCTTATTTCACAAATCATTTCACACTTATACAAGTTACACCTGCTTCAAGTTAGAAAACAATTATGAGACCATATATTGGGAAAAAGGTATTGACCTTAAAATAGTATTTATACTATGTATTTCTAATCTTTAGTCAAAGTATATCTGTGTGAGTTTCTCCTGAATTAAAATGTTTTAATATTTTTTATTCAAAGTCTATGAAAAAATAATTTTTGTTTATTACTTTTTATTATGTATAACAATGGAGAACATTCTCTGCTCAGCTTTCTCAGATATCAAATGGTTGACAATTACATTCTTGCAATGAACACAAAGTCTGCCAGTTTTGGTGCTGCCGTCACTGTGGGCAGGACAACATGTCTGAGCCTGTTTCCATGAGACAGTAGAGAAAACTTCCCTGAATTTTCATGGCAAAGAATGAAGACTTTTGAGGATGATCCACATTGCGTGGGTGTTAGATCTTTATTCAGAAGTCTCTGAGAGTTTGAAATGGACAGATTTGGTTGGCTTGAATCAATTCATTAGCACGTTTTCCAGTCAGAAGTACATACCCATAGGATTTTTAGGATAGGATATTCACTAGGTAATGTGACATCTTGAAAGGTGCCACCTTTTTCCAGTGACCCAGTGAATGGTTAACACTGCAAATAGAATGCTTTAAAAATCACATGATGCAAACATCTCATTAAGAACACATGGTGTGTAGCAGCTTTCTCATTTAGATCTTCTAATGGCAGCACATTATGGGGTTGTTTCCTTCAGGTTTTGTGTTTGTTTTCTGAATGCTGATGCAGGTAATAAGTCCTGCCAGTGTTTGAAGAATTCTTATGTCCAAGGGGAGAGAAACTGCAGATGAGAGAATGATAGATGAAGGGCAGTTGGATTCCTGCCATATTATTGTAGTGAATTCCAGTCTTAAAACACAGGTGCCATGGCCTAATGATTGAAGGTGGAAAGAGGATTGGGAGTTTAAGTGCAAATACTACAGACAACATTTCAAAAAGTACAAACATTAAAGTCACTTGTGGAATTTAACCCATGCTCTATTTATCTGTTATCAGCACTTATTCCTGTTGATGTGAGAAAGGAAAATCTCTTATTAAAATAATGAAAGCAAAAGTGAAAGCTTGGCATTGCCCACATCCACTAATACCATCTGTGGCTAAGAATGGGATTTTTCTGCTTATCTGGCAAAGAAACAATAAAAAGGATTTTTATTGATAAAAGCAAAGATGGTAGTAAAGTGGAGCTGTGCTTGAGAAACAACCCCTGTCACATACTCCTGCATTATGCAAAAACCAAGAATACATGAAATCTACTTATAGGCACCTTAAAACATCTGCTCATAGACAGCTAAGTAAAAGCAGATAGTTTAAATAATCACAGCAACCAACCTAAAGAAATACAAGATACAAGGGAAGCTGTAAGAACATACAAGAGCTGTGAGCCTTGGCAAACTTGGTAAAATCAGCTATTGACAGTAATTCATGATAAGGTAAAGAAAGCATCAATTCCAATGAGAAATAAAATCTCTGTATTCCCTACTGGCTCTCAGCTTGCTGCTTATGGGTTGGCAGATCCTCAGAAACAGGCCAGGAGAAGCAAGTACAGATGACAAATTTCAAGTGGAGTAGTTTAGGTTACTCTCTAAATGCAATCCAGTGGTTTCTTTCTGTCAAGTGAAGTTCTCACTATCACCTCAATAGGTTTGTAACTTGTCTAATACATAAAAAGTGCTGCCATAAATAATCACAAAAAAAGCAATTTTAATCCATATTCATTCCTAGAATCTCAGCTTGTGCAAATTTTCGCTGAATTTAATAGGACTTTCCCCTAGGTAAAGGTGAAGGCACAAAGAGATCATTTATCTGCTTAATACCAAGCCATTTTTCTTCTGGCTTTAATTGAATGCCCATACACCTGCAGGAGCTGGATAAAGAAATGCACTTCACACGCCACAGACACAAAACTCCTGAACTGTTCCTTGGGGTTCAGGTGCCTGCAGCTGAAAGCCTGCCAACACACACCTCACAACACCTCAGGGCACAGCTGGGCCCAGGGGCAGAGGCTGCAGGACTACTGGGAAACTGGGAATTGTCCTCTGCTGTACTGTGGTACCTTCTGAGGTGCTCTGGCTGCAGCTGCACAAACAGATCCCCAGCAGTGACCTGGAAGACTATGCCCTGAATCCAGTGAAAGACCTTCTTCTCTTTGCAACCATTTTTGTCTGCCCTCTCTACAGAGAAAACCAAGGAGACTTCCTGCACAGAACTGCCATCTTCTTCTGGTGACATGACTTTGAGTGGGTATTGTATTCGCGGGTGCCCCCAGGTCAGGGAGGAACGATGAGTCTGACTCCATGTTCTCAGAAGGCTAATTTATTATTTGATACTAAACTATACTAAATTTAAGAATACAGAAAAGATACTTACTGAATGCTAAAAGATACTACTGAAAAACTCATGACTCTTTCCAGAGTCCCGACACAGATTTGCCTCAATTGGCCAATGAGTCCAAACAGCTCACACCAGAATCCAACCAGGCAATCACTTTCAGGTAAACAATCTTCCATGGTACATTCCACTTGTGCACAAACACAGGAGAAGCAAATGAGATAAGAATTGTTTTCCTTTTTTTCTCTGGGGCCTCTTGCTGTCTTTTCAGCTTCCCAGGAGAAAACTCCTGGGAAAAGAATCATGCCCAGAGAATGCGGATACCACAAGTGGGAAAATGGTATTTGAGTGTAACTGCTAGCCAGGGTGGTAGCAGTCCTATTTTACCAGGAGGAAAAAAGAAGAAAGCTTTTTTTTCTGGCTCCTGCCAGAAGTCATGTTTGAAATAGTAATTATATCAGCATTGTACTTTTCTGTATTGCTCCTCACTGACTTCCAAGGTGGTTCTTTCTTCCTCCATTCCCGGCATTACTGAAATTTTGTAGTATTCGAATAGGGTTCACAAGGAGATTTTTTTCCCTCTGTGCACTCAACAATTTTCTTTTTGGGAACCTTGCTTACCTTTTCAGAAGTCCTAGAGGTTCTCCTGAGTTTCCACATCTCTGATGTCAACTCTCAGCCCTGTGTCCTGGCCTCTTCTGGCAGAACAAAATATGTTGATGGTTCCTTAGGAGACTCAGAACTGAGCATCAGTAAGTGAGAACAGCCACTCCTGAGCAGAGAAGGGCTCCGTAGATGAGCAGCATAGAGTTTTCAAGGCTGTTGCAAACCTCCCAGATTGGTGATACTGCATAATATCATGCATTACATTTCCATGGCCAGGAGCAGCTTTGGGTGAACCAAAGGGGGTTGCACCATTTCTTCTGCACTGGGAATGGCTGGAAATAGTCTCTTGCTCTCATCCTGGATCCTTCATGTTTTCACCTTACAAGAACATTAAGAATGAAGTCTCCAGACATGACAGTGGAAACAGAAACTGGGAAAAACAATAGCAATGAAAAGAAACCTATTCAAACAGGGGGTTTGCACATATTAGCTTTAATGCAGAAGCCTAGAGCCATGAGAACACGTTGCATTGCCTCCTTTCTCTCACAGTTTGTTCTTGGTTTGTTATTTTTCCTGACTGTTGCTGCATCAAAGCACTCACAGTGAAAAGGGCCTGGCATGACATGTCAGGAACAAGATTATGCTTAGGCATGAGGCTTTGATCTTGAAGATTCTTCAGCTGTGTACAGTGCACAAAGGTGCAGCCTTGGTACACACTAGCAGAAGGAAAAAATTCCAGTGGGCAGTTTTGTCTGGTGAGTGAAGAGTTAGTGCAGGTCAGTAGTAAAGGCTGTGTGTGCAGTTTTTTTGTTGCTGATGCAGTTTTAAAACACTGAGCATATGCAGAGGAAGTCCTCACATCGTGGTAAGTTGCTGCATGCAGAATTTTTCTTATCTTTCTATGTATTTTTAGATATGTACAAGAAATTAAATCTTCAACCAGTAGGATGTGTGAAAAGAACTTTCATTGCAATATGTGTTTGTAAGTCAAATATGTAGAGAAAAATAAATAGATAAGAGGTAAAGAAAAACGTTCATATTTTTTGCAAGCTCCTCCACGTGTATTAATATCCAACTCACACTGAGGAAATTTTCTCCACTCACTGTTACAGTATGCTGCACTTTCAATACTTCTTTGATCTCTTGATTTACAGCCATGGGGATGAAAACCAAACAAATACTTTTCCTTTGTTTTCTAGAACTCCTTGTTTTGTTCCATTATAAAAACTAACCTGACAGACTTTTATATCACAGAGATAAAAAAGGAGATACAGAATGTACTGTGTGAACTGTGAACTTCTCTAAGGATAGGTGATACCTTTGTGAAGTAAACAAGCACACATCCCCCAGGGAGGTGCAGTATACTTAGGAAAGGCTGGAACCTCACAGAGAATTTTTCAGTAACATGAGTGTGATGTTGTCTGTGAGCAAAATCTGGTGTATATAATCCTTTTTTTCTTCTGCTTTTTATCTTGTGGTCAAGAATGGACAGAACCTCAACAGGTGTTTTTAGACCATCATCAAGAAACCAAACTAAAACAAAACAATACAAATGTCACTGTGCACCTCAAGTCAGTATTTTTGACAAAAGCAGACAAGTTGAGAGAACAATGTAAGTTAAGCTTACGGATCAGAAATTTGGTCCTGTACACTTAACACCATAAAGGCCACAACATGTATCTTAGGACTCAGAATAAGATTTTAAAAGGTAAGGCATCACTTTATTTTTGCATTGGACAACTTCCACCTTTACAGTTACAGTTATATGGTGACATTTTTTCTAGATTAGAAAACATTTTACAAGTTTGAAGAAAAGAGACTATAGCTGCTAGAAGTGACAGTGTGTTAATGTCGACATCTGATGAACACAAAAAGCAGGGGAAATAGTTTGTTGCTGAAATACATTAGATCACAGCAGCAGCAGCAAAATGTAGCAGTGAGACGCCACCATCATCATTTCAATGTCTGTTCCATGTAATTGCAGTGACTGCGAGCTAGCAGGGAAAGCTATCTGTCTTTGGGAGTCTTGTAAATGACATGCTATTTAAAACAAAACATCAAGACTCTGAAAAAAAACATTCAGAGGCTCTTCAACATCTATTGAATTGTGTACAGTGTTCATGGAACATCATAAATGCAGTTCTCAGAGGAAGTAAATGGTTGTCTGAAGACACATTGCTACCAATGCCATTAGCACAACTCATCAGCTAACAAGAGCATACACGTCTGTCTAGACACAAATGATATTAGAAGAGTAATCACTATAGATCATGTTCATGTCCCAGTCCTGAAGGAGCTCTGTGTGGCTTCATTCTGTCCCTGCCCTGGCCCACAGTCCAAACATCCTCACTCACAGGTAGTGTCAGCTACACCAGCTCTGCACGAGCAGCAGAGCTCCTGCTGTCCAGACCTGATGAAGTACCTGTCTGGTGCAGATAGAGAGCTCATTGCCAAACCAAAGCTTTAAAATGCTAAGGAAATAGCTCCTTGTCTCTCCTTCTCCCATGACACTACACAAAATGTTTAAAAGATTAGCTTAGATTAAATACACAGCTTTTGAGAGGTAAAGAAAAAGGACATGATTTTCATTCAAGCTGTTAAAACTCTGGTCAAATGCAGGAGCACAAATATTTGGTTTTATATATAATGCTCTGTTACCATAATGCTCTGTCAGTCAACATCATCAAGCAATGTGTTCTGCTTGAAATTAATGTATATGTTTAATCCCCTTCTTAAAATTTTTTTTGCCTAATTCTGCACCTTTCATTAAGAGTCCCAAAATCACATGACACCTTGCTGGAAAAGTATTTGGTTTCATCTGTTATTTTGCCACTTTTTTCCCCTTTCATCTGTGCTTTATTGTAATTGTGATCTCTATTTAGTGATCATGAATATAATTTTGGCCAGTTTTCTTAATTTTGTTATGCAAGGGATATGATCCATGCAGAGTACATTTGTCCTGCCTTGCCATATAATGCAGCAGATTCAGAAGTGGAAATAGTCCAAGTCTCCTCTTGAAATTGAACCTCTAATATGGGCAGTAGGGCACTACCTTTTTTTCTAGCAAATGCACATTATAGAAACAGCAAAGATTCAGAAAAATTCAAATTCATTGAGGACCAGATTCATTGCCAAATTTTATGACTGTGAGCTTAGCCTATGGACAGGACCCTTGGAAGATTTAAAAGCAAAAAACCTAGAGATAAAAATTATGGTACTTAAGCAACTTTATGTAACCACCAAGTTGAATGAAGACTTAAATTTCTTTTGTTTAAAAAAGAGAAGCAATTGTCTCAGTATCTGAGACACTGTAATGGTTTTGGGATCTTCAGTCTGTGAAATGTCTGTGACAAAGGCTGGTAAGACACACATTCATTCCAGTACAGCTTAGAAAAATACATTAAATCATGTCTGTGCACCTTCAAACGTTGTGCCAAATATGTTAAAATGTAATAGGGGTTCTAGTGATTATTTGTTTGAGCACAGCTTTGTACGACAGCAGACTGAGGTAATGCCGTGTGAATGTGAAACGTGCTCCGTGCACAAACAGTGCCTTTTCCATTGCCAAGTCTTATGCTGTCCGTGGTCACAGTACATTTCATAATAGTCTCCTGTCTGTTTTGGTTTGAAAAGCACAAATACCATCATATATATATGAAATTCATTTAGCCTTTCTTTTCTTTTTTTTAGAACTCACTGGGGTTTTCCACCCACCCCCCCCCCTCCCCGCCCCAAAGTTTTTTCAGTAGTATTTTGAGAGGTAAAATATTTACAGTTGAAAGACTTACTTTCACTAAAATCACGTAGTTTTGTAAATAAGTATGACACAATTTAGTAACATTTCCATAACAGGGCTGGAGCACAAGCAGATGATTTTGATACCTACCTTTTTAACATCTGCAGGGTGAACATGTCAAGTGAGTTACAATAGAGAACAGTAGAGGGTAATAGAAGTTTCTAAACAAATTATGCTTGTTTATTCCAACTGTGGAAAGATAACTGTGCAGCTTCAAACACACCACAGTGCTTGGGGTGATTTTGTGTTTACTGAGTCACCGCAACAGAAGAAAAAATAAGAAAATGTTTGGAAAACAGACTGGTTCCTCATAAAACTTCTTCGTGCACAGCTGCTGATGGGTAACTGTATTTTGCTCTCAACTGAGACTCACAAAGATGGATGGAAAAAACGTGCTCTTAAAATCTACATTTTATAAAAGAGAGGAGTAAAAGGTTACTATAGGTGACTAAACAAATCCAAATTAAATTAAAACATGTTAAATAACATTTTCCTTGGGACAATTCAATAGCAATTTTCAGAACACACCATTGCTACATTATCCAGATCACTGCACCCCATTAAGAAGAAGATAAGCCAAGGTGTGCAGTCCCATATGGAAGTCTGAGATCTGGGAGCAGAACTCATAAAAGCTGGAAGTACAGAGTCTACCCTCAGTGCATCTGCCATCACAGGGACCAGTCTGGGATGTCACATGGCCATGTGACATTTGTCACACAGCCAAATGATTCTGCCTTTGGGTAGGGAAGGAGAACCAAGACCCAGGACAGCCCTTCAGCTCAGCACCAGCGCAGGGTCAATAGGACATTGCACAGCTCTAGTTAAGGGCTCAGTAAAATACCAGTGCTATGACTCAGTCAGGGTGCTCTCTCCAGCTCCATTCAGAACAGGTAAGAGCAAGAGAGCTCTTGTGAGGACAGGAAGTTTAAAGAAATCAAACTTTGAATGCCACCGATACATTTCATATGCTTCCAAAAAGTGAACTCCACCTGTTCAAACTGTCAGCTACTAAACTTCTGTCATTTTAGGATATTATTCTTTTAAAATCCTCATTACTACCTCAGAAAGAGACTGCACCTGTTCCCAGATCTGAACTTAACATATCCCAGATTTCTCCCTCTCCTACATTTAAGACATCTAGACAACTATGTATATACTCACCACCCAGAAGAGTATCCTCTTAAATCACTAGGATTTTTTCATAACAGGAGAGAAATTAACAATAAAAAAAATAAAAAAGGTTCCAGGCAGCCAGACTTTGAGAACTGCAGTAATCTTTTATTGGCAGACAGCACAAAACATCATGCACTAAACTTGAGAGTGAGCACTGAGTCTGCCCCCAATGGCATTGATCTCATTATCAAACACACAAAGCTGCTTCTGGTTCAGAGCCAGCACAAGCTGCACAACATGTTCCCAAAGTTATTTAGTACATCACAGACCAGAGAGTAGACAAAGATGGACAATGCTGTACTTGCCTTCGCATCAAATACCAGATTTCAGGCACCCCAGGTGAAAACAGCTTCATTACAGATCATTTATTTCAAAGTGGCATAAGTATATCCACAGGTAAAGAAACTGATCCTTTTTGCAGTGTTGGTAAAGAGCTCACAGGTTTGTCATCTTCAGAGATTTCAAGTAAACAAAAGCAACTGAGCTGCCAAAGCTCCTCTCCTCGTTTGTGTCCCTAAAATTAGTATAGGAATACAAGATTCTGGTGCTACATGATAGTCCTGCTGTGATCCTGATATCACACAAAATGCCAAGGAGGACTTCACAGCAGACCTCATCACCAGTGCAGCTTCCAGCCCTCTGGTAATTAGAATCCCAGCTCCACCAACAACTCAGTGCCCCCACAATAACCTCAAAGGCAATGGCTCACTCTCAGCCTACTAACAGACACCACAGCTGAGAACACCTGCTCTCAGTGACATCCTGACACTTTCTACCTTTGCCTGGACATGCTGGGCTTTCCCTCTTTCCACGTGGATTTTCACAGTTTTCTGACATCTCAAGATAGACAAGAAAAGTGAAATGTGAGAATAATGACGGAGAAAAATGAAGACCAGTACAAACAATCTGGAAGATAAAAGATGCCTCCAAGTTTATCCTGCAGCTTTCCTGCACAGTGAGAGAGTCTTCTGTTCCATAGTGTGCTGCCTGACCTCAGTTCCTAGAAATCTCCTTTGAAATGATAGATCATATCATCAGTCCCAAGTAACAACATGCAGCAAAGCTGGACCTTAACCACTGCACAAAAAACACTGCTCCACTGCAGAGATCACACAAAGCTCAGTAACTTTAAGTTCTGGTAACTCTGGTTCTGCCAAACCTGTGTCCACTTGTGCATTTGAATTCCTATGTAGTTGTATATTTACACATCTCACATACCTGTCATCTCATGTATCTTTTCAGAATACTTAAGTAAAAAGTGGTGCTTATCTCCTCATCTCTCTGTATCATAAGCTCTTCACTGTTCTCAAGACAAGAAGGAAACACACTCAAACGTGTAAAGTTAGGGCACAGAAGAATGGATCTAAAATAAAGGTGGAGCAAAATCAGAAAAGGGCTGGATGAGATACAATTAGGAAGAAACATCCCAGGCAAGAAGAGTGTATTTCTATAAATAGGTTATTAGTAAAAAGAAGACCAAGACAAGAGTTGGTTTGCTGGTCACAGGGGAGAAAGCTGCCATTAGATATATGAGGCCAAAGAATTGAATTAATGCAATCAGTTTGCTAACACTACTAGTACCAACAACAGATGGGTTAATAGAGCTGCCTGGAAGAGCAAAAAAGACAGCAGAGAGTGGCTGGGTGTTTTCAGTTCAGCTGGTCAGGCTAATTTCATCATGGGATACTCGAAGGAATAGGTGACACAGTGTCATGAGCATTAGCAGCTCTCTCTCAGAGCTCATGAATATCAAATTATGAGGTCTAGGAAACAGGAAAAACAGTGATATCATGTTCTTATTTAAAAGAGGTGAATGGATGGGCTAGGGAATTTCAGACCAATCTGTGTAAGTACTGTAGCAGCAGTGGGATTTTGTATCTTAGACACTGTAGAGATACACACCAGAAAGGGCTGATAGGGAGACACAATGAATTTTATAAAGATAAAGGATGTAATATATAAAAAATCTCAGAGATGGTTTCAGGAGGAAAACCTTTTTAAAGCAGTCAGGAAAAGCAGCAAATAAACAAACTACTCAAATATCTTAGAAGAAGAGGGAGCAGGAGAGAGAGAGAGAGAGAGAGAGAGAGAAAGATGAGTAAAAGCCAATAATGGATTTGCCAAGAACAAGTCATGCCAAGATATTGTAATTTCCTTCTTTGTCAAAGAAGCAGGCATGGCAATAGAAAAGAATAAGAGCACATCATCTTGACTCATTAAGGCTTTTGACACTGTCTCTCATGATATTCCCTAGCACAAACAGACTAGGGAAATACAGTTTAGATGACACTATTGGAAGATGGCTACCAAACTAGGTGGGAAAAAACCTATGCATTCAAACCCAGCAGAATGTCACTGTCAGAGTGAAGGACACAAAGACTGGGTAGTGAGATCTGCAACAATCTGGTTTCACCTTGGGTCTCCTCCTGCTGAATAATTTTCTGGGAAGCCTGAACATGGGAACATGAATTTATTGCACCCACCAAGTGACAGACCTCTAACAGGGCACAAACTTTTTGGGCAACAGAACTAATCAGGCCCAAACCACAACCAGCCCACCTTGCTAGTATGTCTTAGCCATCACTTCAAATGCCAGGTCCTCCTTAAAGGGCTTAGCAAGGCCCTCTGAGCAAAAAGTGGGGAGGAATGAGGGGGACAACAGAGTTGATTTATGTGTTTGAGGTTACTCTAGGTTCAAGGAAAACTGTAAAACATATGGAATGCATTTCAGAAAAGTAGATGTTGAGAAAAGATATAGGAAAAGAAAATGAAAATGGAAAAATCAACCAAACTATTGAAATGATCACTATTTATAGTGGTCATTTTTCCTGTCCTATCCCAGCTAAGAGGTATGATGGAGCTCTTCATTAGAAACTGAATAGCAAAGAATAGACTGCAGATAAACACAGTTTATTTGCTCTTATCTATGCAAAATCATAGAGCCATTATTTTAAAAATATTTTTATCTGTCTGGTAAAAGACATAACCTAGCCTCTATTTATTAAGCAAGCGAGCTTTGCTCACCAGTGGTTCAGCTAAATTTTAAAAGTGAAACAACACAGCGGGAATTTACTTCCATTTAAACTTGGGCAGGGATGCTTATCTTTGAAGTACACATTATTTTATTATGATTATCAAACTGGTGCTTTACCTGCAGCATTCATACCCAGAAGCCACTGCTTCCCACAAATGAACAGTAAACATCAGTAACACGGACATGTGCATTTTGCACAGGATTTGGTGAAGCAAATGAAGGAAGCTAATCAAGTCTCCTGCCTCAAGATTGCTTTTACTGTTCACATCCAGCTGAGTTTACAGCACAGCAGCAAGCAAAGGGTATAACAAAAGACTTTCACATAGGCAATTTGAAAATGTAATTGGTTGAAGTCATTGTCAGTGCCAACAGGGGCACAAGTTTATGGGACAATTGGTAACAGAACACAAATACTACTTGTGTGAAAACTACTGTGCATTTAACTACATGGAAATTAGCGTGTAGTGGCAGGCTGACAACACAGTGAGCACCATATCATTACAAGATTACAGCCTTCTGAACCACAAGGCAAGAATACAGGTTATATGCTAATTAGTTTTGGATCCTCTAAAGGTAATTACATGGTAATCTCCACGTAGTTACACGGTGTTTAATAGGAAACCCTATTAACTAATCATATAATTAAAGAGTAATTGCAAGATACTCCTTCCTTGTGACATCCATGGTGGCCAGATAAATTAAAAGTGATAGAACTTCACAGCATAACCTGTTCCTGTTACCAGACTTCAGGGCAATATCATGCCTCTCAAGACACTGAAGTAGATGGGAAAATGCACCAAAAATCATTGGTGCATTATCCTTTGCTCAATACACAGAAAATAGCACCTCACACCCAGAACCACTGTTTGTTTGCACAAAATTACTAGGAATTACATGTTCTTGTTTCTTTCCTCACATGATTTTCTGCTTTCCTTTTTCTACCCATTTTTGTCAATAATTTCAGTTTCTGTAGCTTCTCCATCACACCCATCCTGTCTTTTCTCTCAGCATGTTTAAGACACACGGAGTCAACTCTTTGCTCCATTACCTTCACTTTTTTCCCTTTTCTTCCTCTAACAAACTTTTCAGTACTTTTGCTACTACTTCTTTTAATGTGAAAACTCCATCAACTTTTTACTTCTTTTCTCTTTCCCCTCTTCTGCTTTCTTTTCCTAGGACTCTCATTGTTTCCTCTCCTTTTTGCAGAGGACACTGCCATGCAAATGATAAATGAAGTTATTGAAACTCTCCCCTCAGACTTTCCAAAGCCAGGACTGCAGCCAGCAAGGCTCCTCCATCTTTGTTCCATTATCCAGGCATCTTTTCTGCCTGGCTTCAGCAGAAGGTGCTCTCTGCTGCCACAGTCTCTTCCCCAGACTGATACTTAGACAACCTTTCCAGTGCTTCCTGACAGGTCACACCACTGACCACAGCAAAAGCTGCACAGCACAGCCAGCTGGAAAAAGGTGGACAAGCAGTGCAGACCAACACACAGTGCTGGCCAATTTCAAAATGCCTCTCACGTGAACTACTTCAGTTGCAAAAATGGCTTCATTCCAGAATGGACTGAAAAATTGGAATTTCCCGCAAAACAGCATTAAAAATCCAGTAAATCAAAACATTTCATTCTTGCTTTCACCTTTTTTTTTTTTAATTTATTCTGCCTTTTATCTTGTACCAACTAAAATTAGAGTTATATAATAGCATAATCTACAGCAGTGGATGCTGTTCCATCCTCACAGCAGGGAGCAAAATAAAGACAGGTATGAATTCCAAAGGGAAGGGAAGGAAAGCTCCTACAAGCTTCACAATGGTAGAACCCCATTGTGTAGGTAGAAAACACATTGTAAGGTAAGAAAACTTTGGGTGAGTACAATGTTACAGGAACACTGACAGACAGGATTAAAACTGTCCACAAAATCTGAGTAGGCAAAAAAGAGCAAAAGCGATCATCGGTGGCGTGATTCAGTACAACAAATGCTCTACTCTCACCTTTCATCTTTTTATGTCACATTTGTTCACTGCTTTTTATACAGGCCTAGAGTTGGATTTATGCAATGACAACCAAGGATCCCAGGGAGTCTGCTGTAGTCTTAGAACTGCCTGCTGCAGCCATAAGGGTGAGCTGTGATGAGGGGGAAGAGAGACCAGATGAGTGCATAGAAAACACATCAACTTGGTCTTTTTACTATGCTCAGCTTCTCTGACACCTTGGTGGGGAGGCACATCTGCTTCTGTCCCCCCACCTGAGGGGGTTTGAAGAAACATGACAGACTGTATCAAGTCCATTGTGCCAGTGAACCAGTGATGCTAGGAAGTGCCATTCCTTCCAGTAAACTTGGTCCTCAACCTCCAACTGTGTAGCTCCTAGCAGGGAAAATGCAATGCCTGAAAAGTTTGAAGGTAGAGGTAACACCTCTTGTTAGACCAACTTGTAGAGCTGGAAAGGCTGGATAAGCTTTGGGGTTTCCTTAGTTCTACAGCAACATCAGAATGGTGAGTTTGTACTTTATCTCCTGTTTCTTGAATGGCTGTTTCTTGATCAGTTCTTCCCAGCTCTCACCCTGAGATACTCCCCCCACCTGCAAACCTCACATTGCTTATATTGCTAGTCTACCACAACTGCAACAGTCTCAAGCAGAGGCAGCCTCACACTGCACTGTCTGAGACAGCTGTTTGTCCAGGTTGGTACCCAGTCAGGCCCAGTGAAACCCCTTGGGCACACCCCACTGTGAATTACAGTCACAGGGCAAGGGGCTGGACTTGGTGTGAGGCCTTGCACTGTTAGCATGCCTAATTATACCATGTGCCCTAACTAAAGAATTTGGGGGGCTTGCATTACTTTTTCAGCTTAATTTATCTATATTTCAGTCCTACATCTCCTAGTATAATCCTTCAAAATGCAGGTACAGAGGGTATTGTGAAGCTAAAGAGAAGGGGAGGAAAGTGGGAAAATAACTGCTTTCATGGCCACTGCCACCTTGGCATTGGAAAGGAAGGGAGGCAGTGGGCAAACCATACAGAGCCCTCCCAAGTCTCAGGCAGGTTTTACTTCCCAATCCCTGAGCACCTCGTGGTTGTTCAGAAAGAAGAAAACAAAAGCCTGTGTCAGGAGAGTTCCCTGAAAGGGAATGTGACACTGAAAAATTATGTCTGATTGTGAGGCATTTTGGCAGTGAAACAAGTCTGCTGGGCCAGTATATTCACACCACAGCCATTCCCACGTGCTCAGCATGACATGGGCAGCTTGCTAAGGAACGGTCCCCCAGAGCAGGGGAACCTATTAGCATATGGACTTGGCTTCCAGGTTAGTCAGTGCTGACTCAAATGTCTGCACAATTAAGTAAAGCTAAGCAGGAAGCACGAGTAGCTCACAGTATTACTTCAATTTGGAGATAACAAAGACTTATTAATTAAGAACAGCAATTACTCGAGTAAAAGAGGTTATGAACTCTTTTTTTCACTATAAAAGTCTGTGTACAAGCCTGCGTGCTGTGCTGACATTGACACTTTCCAGAAAGGCAATTCCATTTTATTAGCATACAGAAATAAGCTTCCAAAGCAGATTGTGGCTTAGTAAAAGACACTGGAGTGCAGAGATTATTCCCTCCATCATTGCTTCTCTTTCCACGAGCATTGGGAGCATTATATCCCAGTCTCACAACACCCACTTCAGCCCCAAAGTTGTGACATTGGTGCCTTCTTTCTCCTCACCCTGTGCAGCTCTGGGTCACTGCTTTAGCAGCTGTGGAGCTGTTGGAAAGCACCTCAGGCTATGATTCCAGATGCAACTTGGGAGGGAGCAGAAGAGAGGAGCAGCACTGCTCCTCGAAGGCACAGAGCATATTCTCTGAGCTTGCAAAGTAACTTTTACTCACTGATCTGATTACTTTCAAATATCCATTATCTCATAATTTATTAAATAAATAAAATCTCCAGAAACCCTGGGGACACTGTGACTAAGGAGTAGCCAGCAGCTGGTGAAATGTAAGAAGTAAGGTCAGAACCAGGTGCATGAATGTCAAATGGAAACCTGGTGCTTTTCTAGTCTGTGTGAACACTCACTCACCCTGGGATCTCAGGCTGGAAGGGATACACATATGAAGGGTACAAGAACCTGAGGATGAACTTTAAGAACTGTACTGAACTTAAGATCACTCTGAGTCAGTATTAGCTCTTGATTTTTTGTTTTCATCTTCTTTTTCATTTGCCTAGAGAGGCAGCCACATTAATAAATACGTGGTTTAAAATATTCACCTTTTTGAGACACGTATCTGCTGCATTTTAGCCACTCTGACCTCTTTTTCCCCCCTAGAAATAAAGCCAGAAAAGGGCAGTGATGACTGAATTCTCTCTTTATAGCATCAGCTGGTGCCAGCTGAAAGCTGTGAGAGCTGTTTGAAAGGTGTCACAGGAGAGGAACCTTATGGTGTCTGAAGTCATCTGTTTTCAAGCTGTATAAAAGTGTTTTGCTCTTCACAGTCATTTCTCAATTCTTGCTTAGCTTTAATTATCCCAAATTGTGCACACACCAAGAACTCACATGGTCAGTTCCTTTGCCACCCATTCAGATCCCTATTTTGATAATGCTCCCTCTGCAATGCTGTGTAAATCAGTGGGTTAGAGAAGAAACTTCAGGATTTAAAACTTTCCATTAATTCACAGTGTGCAGAAAAATCAATGCTCAGCCAATGTCCAGGTGCTCTGACTGGCCATATGCAGACTGTGGCAACTCGATAATTATAACTTCTTTTAGTAGATATGCCATGCATATAAGGAGGCATATCATGCATGAAAAATATTGGAATCAAAGAGGCTGTAACTTCCCCATCAAAGCTCCAAGTGACAAGGAAGTAACCTTGAAACACAAATCCAGGAAGTGAAAATGTAAACTCTATGAAATGTAAGAAACCACATCTCAGCATGGAAAAGAAAAAAGTATTGTTAACAGACATCAGAAAAATCTGGATGATGGGACTTGCAGGCTAAGGCCATCATTCTTGTGCAAAATCATAAAGCAAACCTAGGTACTGGTCTTGACTCTTTAAATTATTCACAGTCAATGGTGACCTTCCAGGATTGGGTTCCTTCAGCATTTAACTGTCTCATTGTATTGAAAAAATATTTTCCCTGACCTTTGCAAAGTCTTGTTCACTACCTGGTTTCTTGACAGGAAATATAGGTATCTACAGCAGATACAAAAGGAAAAAAAAAAAAAAAAATCAAAGGTATCTTCTCACATCTCTGAAAAGAAAAAAATATCTCAAACAATTTTTTTTAAATTATGTATTAAACAGTATGTTATTAATAAGTTATAAGGCAAACAGACGTAAATTTAGAAGTTACTTTCAATGTATTGTTGAAGGTGTTTCTGTCAACCAGACAAGCAGAATTTTTAGGTGATTGTTTGCATGAGTTAAATACTAAAATAAGGGCATACTAAGCAACTTTGAAATAGAAGTGATGGATTGTTCCCTATTATTCTGAAAGAACATCTGGCAGTATTTGTTCATACACACTTAAGGTGACCTTTCCTCACTAGAAGTGATTTCCACTCCAGTTCCCAAACCAATTGCCTGACAGCCCCCTAGTCTATAAAAATTACAGTCACACCTAGATAACTGAATTGATATAAACAACATAATTTTAACAGAAGGAGTATCCTAATTGTTCTATGAAAACAATATTAAACCACAAACTTATTTCTTCTTTTACTATCTCTTGCATATCAGAAAGAGCACTCAACCCACAGGAGTTTACTGTTGTAATGTTGGTGAGAAGAAAAGAACCCAAAGGAATAGCAAAATAGAACTCCTCAAAAGTGGTGAGTTTTGGCCTTGATTTACTTCTTTCAGCTGAAGAAGGTATCTCTGATCTTACAGCTCTTTTGGAAATACATTTTGTTCCCCAAGATAAGCTCAGGGTTGTCAATGGGGAGCGTGAGGGACAGCAGAAACTTGTGCCACATGCGGGGCAGGCAGTGACACCAGCGATGCCCAAGTGCTGGCAGTTAGCAGGGATGCACAGTCAGGCCTGCATGCAAAGTAAATATGACAGCACAGAGGCTTCAGGTGGAGCATTCCTAGGCACCTACATAAATAAATGTACCAGGTACTGTGTCCTTATACAAAAGTGGCCCTACAATCACCTTACTGCTGTGTGTACACCGGAATTACAGGCACAGAGTGATCCAGGCTGAAAAATCTTCCCGTTTTGGCAGCATGGTTTGCATTCCTTCTTACAGACAGCTTTACATCCCTTCACAGGCATCCAGTTAGTTCAGACCTGTTCGTTCCCTGGAGCACAGATTCTTTTGTATGCCAGATTTGAGAACGTGGGTATTTTTGGTAGAAACATTATACCTGCAAGATATGCAGGCACCAAGTATTCAGGATGCAAATGAAGATTACAGCTTTGTACAAACTGTATTCAAGGTAATCGTACTGGAGACTGAGATAATTCCAGCCCTTTTGTGTATTTTTTTTAACATTATAAAGTTGGGCTAAAGCCCAATTCTCCTCCTCTGAATGCCAATTACCTGAGCCAAACCGAGATCTGTGCCATCTCCTTGCATTTCATTTCAGCAATATAACAGAGAGGATTTCTCAGCCAGAAGTTTCCTTGCCTCTGCTGGTAATTTTTGTGACAAACCTCTTTTTTTTTTTTTTTTTTTATATTTCAGAGGAAGACCCCAGGGGCATCTGATCAAGCCACCTCCAAACTGGACAAAAAGAACAGAGGTTGCAAGGCAGATCTCTTCTTCATGCCTTACCATGCCACACCAGGTGTGCTTCACAAAGGGGAAGGAGGGCTACTCTCCTCTCTTTTCCCTTTTAAAATCACACTATTAATATAAGCTGGGTCAAAATAATGTTATAAAAGTACATTGCAGAGTTTCATGAAATGTAAATTGCAAGCTTGTAGAAGAGAATGTTACATAAATACAGGCACAATCAATTAGTTGGATTTAGAAGCAACTATAATATATATAGTGTATATCCTATTACTATGCACTTAGAAAAAGACCTGAGGTAATTGCACATCTACTTATTTTTGTCACAGGATTTTAAACTATGCACATAATTTTAACAATGGCCTGGTATACAATATACCAAAATTTAGAATGAAAATCCTTAAGAAATAAAATGCAATTCATTCCAGTTTGAAAATCAAAGCCTTTATATTACCAATCCTGTTTTGAAAATGCAAAGAAAATTTATATATATTTTAAAAGAACACATAAATGTCTTGAAAAAAGCTTATTTTAACATATTGTATGGGTAGGCATATAAATATTAAATTACCAAGGAACATAAGTTTCTTGGCATCTGTCATGCAGATAAATCCAAGAAAAATAAGGGTATTTTCTGGTAAAGAACTAAACTAACGGAATCTGCCTCAAATGACTATACTGCTTGGGTTGGTACATTCTGAAAGTCTTCACCCAAATGCTGCCAGATCCAAAACCTCTCTGTTGAATAACTGAGGCATTTAAAGAAAACAGAAAAAGTAAGAATCAGGGAGGTTTGGTTGGTTGGTTTTGTTTTGTTTGGGTTTTTCTTTTGTTAATGAAAGGCAGAAGAAAAGTCAATGAAAATGAAGTAAATGACCTTTCATGGGGAATATTTTTTATGAATGAAAACGTTCATGTCTCATGTACCTGCCTCTCTGTGAATGCAGTTTACATGTTTTGTGTAGTTAGCTACAAAAAAGCACTCCAGCAAATTTCTAAGAAATACAGTCTGATTTTTTAAATCCTATTCCTGTCAAAGATTATCAAGAGATAAACTGCTATGTGTTACTTCACTCTGTTACAGCCACTTAAAGAAACAATCTCCTTGATGAAGCAGAAGAACCAAGCAATGGTACTCCCCCTTCCACAAAGCTGTTTGGGCTGAAGAGTTCAGCACTGTGACTTTACTCTGATGTTAAAAATGTGACTCTACATGACACAACAGCTCAACAGCATAACTCTGATTCCTAAGGTACTTGCAATGCAGAATGAACTCTACAGGTAAAATCCCTGCACCCAAGTCACTAACTTCCTTTTATATTAATAAAGGCTGTTCTTTCCATCCCCTAATGGAGTAGTGATATTAAAGTTATGTACAAAAGTTTATGTACATGAAAAAAAAAGTATATTAAAGTTTATGTACAAAAGGGAACATCTCATTTTGGGAAGTTATGTCAAGAAGGATGATTCTCACAGTCACTGTGAGAAAAAAAAAGAAGTCACATTTCTCTTTGAAAGGGAATAACTAGGACAGATCCCTAACTTAGAGAATTACTGCATTAGTTACATGTGTGAGAGCTTCCCTGTACAACCACGACTTTGCACTTTTGCTCTCTCTCTTCCTTGCCTCCTAATGAAAAACATGCAGCTATTGGGACATTTTTCTTAAAACACCCCCTGCAGTTAGTTTGCAAACACACACAGACTTGTGCGTATCTCTGTATTTCTGCATACTCCCAGTACTCAGCTTTGCATGCAGAACTTCATTCCCTGTTTAACCTGCCACCACATTCCTCTTTGATCCAGTGTGGCACCAGTTCCAAAGAAGGGGCAGGAAGTGCTGGGCAGTGCTGTGACACCTGGATTTGATTTACAACCTCCAGAGCATTAAATAGTGAAACCCATATGGAAGCAGCAGGGCTGGGCCATGCCCTCACCATGGGCTCTGGGAGATGAGCCTTGCACAGCCTGTCACTGAGCCCCAGCGCTGTGGCCCATTCCCACAATCTAATGTCTCCCAGGGGGTCACTTGGTTAGGAAAATTTCTCATACCAAGAAATGCTAGGAAAAGAACCTCACTTTATTGCTCTTTCTCAGTGAATTAAGGAGGTTGAATTTTCCCTTTCACTAGGAGGTTTTGTGTTTTGAGCCCCTGTGACATAAGGAAAGGGGTTGGTCAAGGTGTACACAACAAACACAAGATGCACACAATGTCTTGCAGTCCATATGAGCAACTCTTTAGCAGGACCACCCCAATCCCTGCCCCCAGCTGTGAGGAACCAGCAGGGCCCATGGCAGAGCAGCACTGCCCACACATACTTTGTGTGGAGCTAGAAATACATTTCAACTGCATCTGACCCTCTGAAGGCAGTGTGATCTTCTGTTGTCAGATCACTTGACATTGCTTACACCAAAACAACAGCAGAAGAAAACAAAAT
The DNA here is from genome assembly GCA_013397555.1 of Urocynchramus pylzowi. NCBI lineage: Eukaryota > Metazoa > Chordata > Aves > Passeriformes > Fringillidae > Urocynchramus > Urocynchramus pylzowi. Next base: position 702,131 of record VZRH01002478.1, read on the forward strand.
GACAAACAGTGGTAATGAGCAGTTAATACAAGCTCCTGGATGAAGGCTTTGACAGTATTCCTGCTCTCATGGAACCTCTGCTTCATAAAACTCTTCCAATGTAGCTCAATAAAAGAGCAAAAATGCTCAAAACTCCCTTCGAGGAAGCAAGGCTTAAAGTAGCCAGGCAGAGGCTTCCTGGGTGAGGATGAATCAGTACAACTTCTGCAATGCATGCCTCCCCCATGCACACACAGAGCTGTGCACCTCAGGCTGGAGGTCAGTCAATGATCTTTGGACCATGTGCCAAAATAAACTCCCAGATGTCTTGTGGGAAAAAATCCCCGGAGGCTAAAATTCAGCAGTTTCAAGAGCTGAATCAAATATTTTGTGTACAGTCATAACAAAAAATTGATCTTAATCAAAATGAAACAATCCTCTTGAAGAGTTTGGCAGTTATTGCTAGGAAACTTCACTGCTGCTGTCCTGTCAAGCTGTTAACTGGCTCTCTACAGAAACAGAGTGATCCAGTTCCCCCCAACACATCACAGGAGTGAAAAGAATTATTTTTTACAACTAGGGATTAGTACAATTGTATTTCTAATTTGCAGAGACCCCATTACTAAGAGCTTGGTTCTGAGATACAGGCAACTTACCTTCTCTATGCAAACAACAAATCTCCCTCTCTGCAATCTCTTTGACCTCTTCTGCTCTGTGGATGCCAGGCTCTATTATTTTATATTTTACTGGCACTAAGATAGAGAGCAGAGGTTATAGAAAATATGCATTTGATATGGCCCATCAGAAACTATGAAACTGTATCATAAACAATTTTCTGAGTTTTCCTTCTTAGTTGAACATATAAAGCACTGTTACTTTTTAAAAGAAAACATTTCTTTTAAAGATTATGAATTCACTTTCAAAATAATTTGAAGATCAACAGAAGCATTAGAAACATCTTCACATTTTGCTCCAAGCCACGCTATACAAGTGCTATTATTATTAGAATAACAAAGGTTTGTTCAAAACCTAAGAGTTACTTAAACAGAAACCAATCAAACGTGTACCCCTTCTATTTTTGCAGTTGAACCCCAGTGGAAATCAGGAGAGGTATGGCAGAACACGCCACAGTTGAGACAGCCACGATACACAGAGTATCACTGCACAATTTCAGAAATGCTCAAAAAGAGTAACACCATAGGCATCTGCCCATACAGAGTAACCTCACCTCAGAAGGCTGCAAGCATCTGCCCTTCTTGCTCTTCAGCCCAACCTTTTATACCCTCATGTTGATGCACTGCCCCTGTGTGCCCTCTGCTCCCTTTGGTGGTTGCTCAGTGCCCCTGGGCACTCCATGGCTCATTGCTGTCAGTGCTGCTCACCTGCTGCTCACAGCTGCACCCACTGGGGATGAGGCTGGGCCCCAGCCCCGCTCCCAACTACCACAAACTGTGTGCCTACACAGAGGTACAGATTCCAAGAACCTACTTCTGGCCATTGCCAAGCTGTCAGTAACAGTGGTAGCACCTCTGGGATGATGTATTTAAGAAGGGGAATAAAAGAGTTACTGGGCAGAAGCAAACTGCAGCCAGAAAACAGAGGAGACTATTTGAGAGAACAACTCTGCAGACACCAAGGTCAGTGAAGAAGGAGGGTCAGGAGATGCTCCAGACACCAATGCAGATATTCCCCTGCAGCTTGTGAGGAAGACCATGGTGAGGCATCTGTGACCCTAAAGCCCATGGACATCCAGGGTGGAGCAGAGATCAACCTACAGCTTGTGGAGAACACCATGCAGGAGCAGGTGGCCCTGTGGGAAGCCCATGCTGTGGGAGGCTCCTGGCAGGACCTGTGGTGCCATGGAGGACCCACACTGGAACAGTCTGTTCCTGATGGACTACACCACATGGAAAGGACCCCCCTGGAGCAGCTGATGAAAAGTTGCAGTCTGTGGGAAGGACTCAATTTGGAGAAGTTTGTGGGCAACTGACTGTCTCCTGCTGGAGCAGGTGAAGAGTGTGCAGAGTTCTCTCCCTCATGAGGAAGGAGCAACAGAGACAATGTGAGGAACTGGCTGGAGTTCTCATTCCCAGTCATCCTATGTGGCTGCTGAGCAGAAGGTAGAGCATTCAGAAGTGAAGAGGGGAAGGATGAATGAAAAGTGCTTTAAGATTTGGGTGTACTTCTCATCATCTNGTGAGGAACTGGCTGGAGTTCCCATTCCCAGTCATCCTATGTGGCTGCTGAGCAGAAGGTAGAGCATTCAGAAGTGAAGAGGGGAAGGATGAATGAAAAGTGCTTTAAGATTTGGGTGTACTTCTCATCATCTTATGCTGATTTGATTGGTAATAAATTAAACTAATTTTGACAAGTTGAGGCTGTTCTGCCCATGACTGTAACCACTGAGTGATCTCTCCCTGTCCATTTCTTGAGTCACAAGCCTTCCATTTTATTTTCTCTCCCATTTCATGTTCAAATATAGCATGGCAGGCTATTTCCTCATACCATTTTGCTGACCCTTAGCTGTCTCTGTGTCCCAAGAGGCCCAAACAAGACCTTAATGAGAGTGGACAGCTCTGCCACACTCTCCCAGTGCCCATGCAGAGCTCTTTCCAAAGCAGTAGAGTCACGAGAGTAAGGTGTCACTTCCAGAGGTCATTCTCAGTGCAGGATTTTATCTTGGGAACAGTAATACTTGAGAATTAGAGAGTCAGGTGTGGCCTACAAATAATGCAGCATTACTCAAATGCAAAGCAAATCAAAGCAGAGATAACAGAGCTCAGAGCCTGTAACAACTGCCAGGTCTGCTCCAGGTGCAGAACATGAACATGGTATTACACACAACTGTCCTTTGGCCTACAAACAGAACAGCAGCAACTAACAAACACCAACCAGCCCCAGCAGGGACATTGTACAGTCTGATAAGGAACACCAACACACTATGGAGTAAATAGATCCTGCTTTCCCAGGGAGAGCAGATAACGTGAAGAACAAACATTTCAGTGAGTCACTTCCTGTGTTAGCAAACCTACAGTCTGAAGGGTCAATGCTGACACAGTTCAAGGTGTGACTTTTCCGAACTGCAAATCACAGAATGAGTTTGGAGTTCACTTAAGAGGCAAAAACTGTTGTTTGAATGCTGCTGGCTCCTCCAGGGCCAAGAACAGCAAGAGCATGCTGCATCTAGAACCTGGGTTCAGCAGGTATATTCTCATGATCCTTAACCATGACCATTAACCCATGTGGTTTTCAATTCTAAGGATTGCATTTTATCTGCCACAGTTCCTTATTTTTTCCATGCCAATGACAGTAAGGTTAAACAAAGAAATTAATATCCTCAAAGAAAAACAGCTTCATGTTGCTTGTGGGTTTGTATTCTCAAGGTATGATTAGCAACTGGTTACAAGAGCTCCCATCTGACTATTCAAAATTTTGTCCAATTGGTATCTTTCCTTTTGGAATTGACTGTAGCTCTTAAAAACTAAACAGAAAATAAACAACCCTATCATTGACCATTTTGTTTTAAAGAAGACTATAAAATCTCATGTCAAAGCACGAAATTCCCTCTAGGAGCTCCTGTACATAAATCTTTTTATCTTTATCTGAGGAACCAACAATAGTGAAGTGCTGGCAATGGAAATGTGAAACCTATCTTACAGAATAGAATCACTGGAATAGAACGAAACCTCAAGTTACTGCCTATTAAGCTCAGGTACAATAATTCAGCAAGGTACTCAAAATTTTCCTGACATTTGGTATCACCTATGTGAAAGGCAAAGTGCTTTACAGAGATTATAGATCTTGTTATTGCATTCAACTTCAGCTCCTGTGGTAAAGATAGCTAAAATGCTAACTTTAATAAACCATCACCCTGGGATGGCACATTATCTGATGTGAAACAGACTGACCAAGAACTGAGACATGCCATTCCTCAAGAAACATTCTGTATCAACTGTTTTCAACTATTCACTTTTGAATACATTTTTCAGCTGCTTCCCTAAATTACAGAAATAGTGTCCTGATGCTCTGCTGAGTCCTGTCACCTCTCTGAAGCACCAAGACCAACACAACCCCAGGGTGCCAGGCATCCCAGGTGATATGGCTGTACTTTTCTGGCAGAAGTGAGAAAGATACATTTCCCATTTTATTTCTGACCATATAATGTTTTATTTCCTTTCATATGCCTGTCACATTTACCAGATAATAAGACATCCCCTGCTTTGCCCTGACCCATCTGCCTTTCCTAAAAATGCAACCCTGCTTATAATTTTTGCTGTGCCAAACAAATTCCTATTGCTTCCTGGCATGAGGTCATTCCAGGCAAATACTGGTACGTCATCTCTCTTCCCTCCTGTCACCTGCTACTGCAGATTCATACTTAGGATTCTGTAGACAGGCACTGATGGGGAATAATACATAACTTGCCTGAGTCATATTCTTTGTGAAAACGGCAGTGGAAAGCAATCCATTTCAACAGCAAAGACCTTGTCCAAACATCTTAAATACCATTACTTTCTTAGAAAAATATATTTTAAAAAATTTATAATTTGAAGTATTTTAAATAAATTTTCCTCTAGAGTGTGATGTTTTCAATGTTCACGAGCTGCAAGCTCTAAATAATTAACAGGCATTTTATCAGCAGTTTCATTTTGTTTTAATGAAGATGTATATCTCATCAGGGTAACAAAATCAACAATTCACTGAGACAGTGACTATAATCTCCTATATTAACCCTACAGGGAAGAAAGTACTCAGCATTAAACAGCTCTGTAGTTTCTTTCTCTAGAGGAGTAACTTTTTGGATGCATTACCAATAGGCAAGGAAAACTCCTTTACAAAAAGAGGTTCATTTACACCGTCAAGAAATAAAACAGAAGTGAAGTAGCACTGTCTGTGTTAATACGAAATGCATTTTTAAAAAAGTGCTAACAAGCTACAACTCACAGGTTTTTTAAAAGCTTAGGATATGAATGCATTACAGAAGAGATGCCAGTAGTGCTGGCACTTGTGAACAAACATGGGGTCGGTTTTCAAAGCCGAGGTGTATTTTCCCAGCCTTTTAACACTTGTTTTAGAAATTAACTCTCCAAAATAGCCATTGGGCCCCATTACCCTGCAGAGGGAAGTGTGGAGTGCAAACCCAAAACCTCCTGACTCCATCTGAAACTTAATTAATTAGAGGCCTCAAGGTACCACAGACAAAAGCCCATTTATATGGAAATTCCTTCTCTAAAAACAGACATGTAGAAACTTCCCAATTCAGCAAATAAGTCAATGTGGAAACTCATCCTTGCCTGTCTGACCAGCTACAGACTCATCTCACATCACCCTCAAATGCCTACTGCTGGGCAGGAGAGTGTTCAGGCTCCTGAACTTCACTTAACAGTTTACTAAACGAGATAAAAAATATTTGCAACATTTACAGTGGACAAACATCCCAAAATTACATCTAGCGAATGTGGATTTGGCTAAAAATATAGTTTCTCACCCTGTTTATTCTTCCTAAATTTGCAGCAGAACTGGGCTTTAAAAATATTATGTAATATATAAAAATATATTATAGCATTTCTTGCTTAACTATTTAGGGGGAAAAAGTTGTCCTTAAAAGCAAAAAGTGATAAGAATCTTTAGAAAGTCATAAGCTAACTTTTCAGAAAAAGTAACTATAAGTTTGTATTTTGAAAACAGACCTTGTTTAGTAACAGGAAGCATACAGGGGGTAGGCAAGTGTGGGGAGTCTCCTGCCTTTCTCTCAAAAAAAAAGAGAAAACCTCTGGATCACAGGAAATAACACAAATTTTAGAAAACCCCAGCGGTATGAGGGAAAACACTTCAAATAAATCTGTAAGCCCTCAAAACAATGTTAAAGGACAGCAGATGTTCTTCCCCCCCACGAGCTTGTTCAGAGACCCACACACTTCCTAGGAGAAGTCCTTTGTTTGCATTGACTAAAGTGGGTATTCAGATCCAGACTCATACAAATGGAGAAACTGAGACAAATAGGTGCACAAGGAAGGACAGGCTGTGCCCATCCTTTTCTTGATGAAAAACACCCACCCTCTCTGAATACACAAAGATAATGGAAAAATACAGACCTTTGAATATATTTTTTCTCCAGACTTTAATAGCTTTATAATGTAAAACAGACCCAAAAAAAAAAAAAAAAAAAAAGGCACATCTTAAATTTAGCTTAAATTTAGGCTGAAAACTACTTTGGGAATTCAGTTTTTCTTTTGCTGCTTCGTGATATGTGGCTGACAAACCAATGCCTTGGCTGAAATGCTGCCAAAATAAAATGTAATCATCACTGTAACTCCTGCCATTATAAGTCAATTCTGAAATTAAATCAGCAGTTAAGATTCATCTTACGGTCAACTGCTCTTAAGTAGCAGGCTTTCCCCCAGCCATCTCCACCAGGAAGCATTTCTGTTAAATAAAAATGACAACAACAATATAGGCCCAGATGTGGCCATGAGAAAATAAAATGACATGCGGGTATCAAAATCCAAATGCAAAACACTATCTCAAATTTGTAAGTATCTAAAATGCCAGGCATTAACCTAAGAATTTATAGTTTTATTCATAGCCTCATTAGGTAAAAGCAATCAATAAGGCTGGGAACAAGGATCAAAGAAAGCCCAGCCCAAGCCATTAAGCCAAAAAAAAAAAAAA
>VZRH01002478.1:708812-739354 GCA_013397555.1 Urocynchramus pylzowi
AAAAAAATCAGCTGTGATTAGCACTATGTTCTTTACTTCCTCCACAAGCAATACAGCTTTATCAGGAGCGATGAACATTCCATGATGGTCCTGAGCAAAGACTAAGGCAGGTGACTAAAGATCTCTCTTAAGTTTAGGAGCTATGGATTTGAATCTTCTTAACCAAAGCTGGGTGTAGAACAAGTTTCTTGTGTCTTGGACAACTACTGCAAACCATGTAGGAAAAGAAGCATGGAGATCCTATCCCCACCAGTACCTGGAAGAGCAGCTCCCGTAACTTGGGCAGTTGGGTACTGAGCTCATGTGTCGGTGTCACCACTGGGGACGCTCTGAAAGAAGCTTTGCATGTAAGTACCAAAATCCCAAAATGTAAATTGTCACACAGCAGTCAGTCAAAGTGAAACCCACACTTATTATGGGAAAGGTGTGAAAGGGGGTTTCACCTGCTGAACTGGATCTAAGTGAGTCCAACTGTTTGAAATAAATTCAGAATTACAGGAGGTGTTTTGTTAATACACCGAAATTACCTGCTTCTGCCACTTCTCCTCTGTATTAATATTAGTTCATAACCACAATCGGAGCAACTAAAACAGGTAGTTCAAACTAAACAGTTTGAACTCTAATTGAATTAGTAGGCAATAACTAACCTGCAAACTACTTTTTTCTCATAACTTCAAATAACAGGGTTTTTTTGTTGTGAGGATCTCGCACCTCAGTATTGCACAGACCATAGTCTCAAAGGCTGAACAATTCATTAGCTCAACATAGTAGTAAAAAATTTATAGCAAAATACTTCACTAGCACAAATAATTCTATACCCTCTTTCAGTTTCATTTTCATTAAAACAAAAAACTTCTGAAAGCCAAGAAATGCACTATGTTAAGACACAGCACATAGGCTCTTCACCCAAGAAACTGCAGGGATTATCCGCAAACACAAGAACTGTGGTCACTATACAAAGGGTCATGTTGTGAACACAAAACTAAGTCTGACAGCAATGCAGAAGGATCTTGGGAGTCTTGGGAATCTTGCTGCTAACCTACACAGGAGGTAAACTGGGACTGACAACTGCCTCTGTCCCCACTCCTGCCTGTTTGGTCCCGTGCCTCCCTAGCCTTCCTCTTTCTTTCTCTTTCCTCCTCTGTGGGATTTTCCAGTGTGCAACTGAACTCACAGTGCTACAGACTTTAGTAATTCTGTGCTGGTAACCCAGGAGAACTCTCCCTTGCTGGTGAGCAAAGAGCATCTACCCATACAGCTTGGAAAAGCCAGGGCCTCCTGCTAGGATTAGCATTTTTAGAACAAAAACATACCAGTACACAAGGGAATATCAATTAGAATAAAGTGAAACATTGGAGCTGAAAGAGCATACAGCACTATGTGTCAAGTCTATAATCTATATTTATGAACTAAAGTTAAATACCACCTTCTCCTGCTAAATCTCCAACCTACTGGACTGATCCAACCAACTCCCCCATTCAGCAACTTACATCAATGATTTTATGAATACAACTTCAAATGCAGTATGCTGACTGGAATCCATTACTACGTATTTAATAGTGCACTATATAATAAAAAAATACTAATATGGTTTTTTATAACATTAAAAAGCAATAACAGTGCTTTTCCAGTGCCCTTCATTTACTTTGCAGGAGAAGGTCTGGGAAACAGTTCTTCACTCATAAGAATGAGGAAAATCAAGCAAATATGTTCTCAATTTAAATTTGGGTCAACTGTTGGTAACCTTAAACACAGAAATGTCCTACCAATTCTGTACAATTACATATATGTATGTATATAAATTTAAAATTACTGACAATTTGGAATCAATAAATCAACTACATTGCATAATCCTTCCACAAAACTGTTAACTAAATATGAATTTTCAGCCTGGCGTAAAAGCTATGCTTAGTCATTGTAACACAGTTTCTTGACAAAGGCATTCAAAATAATTCTGCAGCTGAAAGATTCAACAGAGCAAAACAACAGTGCTTAATTAAAAGGGGGGGAAAAAGGTAAAAAGGAGTAAAAATAAAAGAAAACTTGAAAGCAAATTTCATCCTTCAACTAACCCAAGAAATAATGAGAAAGAAACAAAAGGGGAGCTAAACAACCATCTATCTGTATACTGATTGTTCACCCAGGCTCAACATGAACTGGCTGTCAGGCATTCAAACACTTTTTAACAGAATGAGAATTACAAAAACTAACATTCAGATTATATCACTGTCTTTTGCTAAAAAAAAGTCAGAAATCCCAGTTGTTCCACTGAAATATAAGATTATACTAGGCAAAACCACCACAGGATTATTTACAGACATGTATATCAACAATTATACTATGTAAAGCAAAGTTAATAAATACGTAGAGACAAAAATTAATTTTAAAAAAATGTGATCGATAAAGTATGAAAAGGCAGAACACTAAGCCAGCTTTAATTTTTGTAAAATACATCAGACAACTGAAAGGAACTGAGTATTTTGTCAATTCAACAGACCACAATAATATGCTACTGAAAAAGTTGACCACTGATATGAGATTTCACGGGGGAGGGTGCAGGGAAGGAGGTTCAGAGATTGACTTGATGCAAAAAATCAACAGTTTTGGACTATACAGTTTATATACTTAGAAAATCACCCAAGCTTGAAATTCAACTCATCACTCATGTCCAGACTTTTCATCTAAACTCTGGATAAGAATATTACTTAAATATTCTTAATGTAAATGTACACCAATTTTTTATGTTGTATCACTTCAATAAGAAAAAACTACATCCAAAATTCTGATTAAGTACTTGGAATACAGGGAAAAACTTGTTCCCTCAGAGGGCAATAGCAGAACTCCCTAGTACGGTTAAATTCACTCCGTGGTAGGGTTACGATGTATAAGATACTGATACTTTACTGTGTAGTCGGAAAAGCCCAAATGTCAACTCACAGATCTAATTGTAAATGAAAACTCATTCCCTGAAGGCATAGTCTTTCACTTCCACACACCAACACAAAGATCACAGACAATGAAAAAATAAACCAGAAGGCCACACAGTTTGAAGACCAAATATTTCTTTACTTCAAAAATATATTTTTATATTCAAATTCCAAGTTGCTGCACTGTAGTAGGAATATGCAATCATAAATTTAATTTATCTTGATCATTCGCATTCTGTGGCAAACTGAGCTCAATAAAAACATCTGGTTTTCAGTGAAGACCTCTGTTACCTTGTCTTCTGTCTGAGTTCATTATAATGTAAAACAGTTGAGAAATAAGCCTCAGGGTCACGTAATCCATTCTCCACTAAACTGTGAATTGCCTCACGATCGAACTTTATCCAATAATGAATGAATTTGTTCATCATCCATCACAAGAACTCTTCAGAGTATATGTGGAATTTTTTAATCTTCCTTTAAGACGAATACAGAAAAGTACAGCAGTTACAGAAATGATTTTGCTTCTTAAAATCTTGCAGAACTTAAGGTCAGTTTGACAGCTAACCATGTAAAAATCTGAACAAAACTGAAGGAAATTAGAGTACTGAAAATCCTGCTTAAAAAATTAAATTTATGTCTTGGCATACTATCATTCTTCTTGCATGGAGAGGCTGTTTTTCACTCTTGACTTTAAAATAGGGCACACGTAAAAAATGTACTTCATCCCTTCTTGCTTGATAATGCTACAATTCAGCAGTTAAATAGTATCATCATTTGCATACTTGAAACCTTTTGGACATAGCCAAACAATGATGTGAAAACCAGTAATTATCACAATCATAATTTAACCTCTGATAAATTAATTCCTAAAGAAATTCTTAGAACTGACACATGGCCTCCATGTAATTAGGTAGCAGGACTCTTCCGTACTGACTACATCAAAGATCATTTTTTTGCAAATTTCAGTGGTAAATGCTTCAAGCAGGAGGGACTGGTAGTCTTCTTATTATTTCCATAGCTATCTTCAGATAGGCTTTAGCCTGCAAAAACAGAAACATACATTGAGCACTCCATTTTCTACAGAAAAGAATACTTAATAACTAATTAGGTATTTGTTCTTTTACACACAAAGAGAAAAATCAAAGGTGTTCAAATAAATTCCTGTGTTCAGGAAAAACAATGCATTAATACACAGAATAAGCACAAGCATTATAGAAAAATATTGGTGGGGGAATTTAAATTTAACTGAACAATTTGTCTTTAACAACAAACAAAGTCAGTAGTCTTCTGGAAGAGAAGTGATGAGGAAGACAGACTCTTTAGTCCCACAGGTACTATTAATTATAAACTTTCCTCATCCTGACAACCAGGATGTACAGGATGGAGAATCAGAGAAAACAACAGCATTCAAAAAATATTTTTGAGACAATTAATTCATTACAGACTAGACTATCACTATGGAATTTCCTATTCAGACATTTAAAGTATTTTTAAAAAAGACACCTTTCCAGAAGACTGAAGTAGGTACTGGAAAGAACTAATTCCACACCACTACAATCCACACAGTTAAAGCTCTCTTTCACACCAGCCTGTGGCATCTGGTCAGACACCTTGAGCTGGAGGGCACAATAGCAGAGAACTGCAGGACTATGGAGAGCAACCCAAGTAAGCATACTTATGTTAATATCTCTAAAAACCATGACACAGCTAGGACCATGATCAGTCCACCATCAATTATTAACAAATCTAATGTCAAGGGACTTACATAAAAACACTGTATAAAGTCCAACACAGAACAAACTCCAAAACTAAACCAAATTATTCCTGTACCAAGCTCAACAACCTGTAGTCGTAAGAGAACGTATTTTAAAAATCTTAAAGATTGATATAAGAATATGTAATTAAAATAGTATTTTTGTGTATATGTATATACACACTGCACATTGTTCCAGAGGTTGATTACTTCTATTATTAAAATGTACACCATTTCTATAATTTGAATTTGTCATACTTCAGTTTCCAGCTGGTGCATCACATTCTGTGTCTGTGGAGTACACAGCAAAGTCCCCTAATTGAGCTTGCTCTTCTGCAAGACAGTGACCAACCTACTCCTTCTCCAGTAAGTCTGCATACATAGACCACACTGACAACCCTTCCTGCCTTCCTCCAACAAATCTCCACAATAATCCCTACCACACTGATTTCTGTCTCCTGCAGGATGGCTCTAACCATGAATTAGTCCTTGGATCCCTGATGAGCCTTTAAAGCAGCAAACTGACACATGCCAGAGGCCAGAGCTAGGGAGGCAGGAAGGGAAGGTCTGTCTGTCACACCAGGGCCACCAGCACTCACTGTCACTGCTCTGAACAAGGTGTCAGCCTTTTGCAGAGCCATGCACTGCTCACGTCTGTCTCCTCTTTTTCAGGGATTGCTCCTGCCTTGTAGGGTTTTCTTTTCTGGCACTCTCACCCTCTACACCTCATAGTCTCAGTACTCCCATCCCCTTAAAACTAAAAACACAACGTGTTCTGAGTTTGTAAGGAATGCAGACAGCAAGACAGAATTGTTTTCTCTCACGTACACGACTTTGTGGCAAGAATGATAGAATGAATTTAGAACTTCACAATCAGGAATTTCTAACTTCTATGGCTACAGTCACAGTGCAGTTGGGTAACAGCCTGTGTGCAACACTCACCTCTCTGACCAATTAATGCCCTGGGTGGTCCAGCTACCCCCAGCTAACCACCCACCTAGACAAGATAATGGACTCACCTGAAGTAAGGTGACTGACTGAAGGCAAGCTGCCTTTGCAGTTCAGTGTTTGACTAACTGGTGTAGGAGCACTCCAGGAGGGAATTTCAAACTAGGAACAGTCCTGCAGGCAGCTCCCACTTTGCACAGATCAATTCACGTATTTTAATTCACTACAGTGCCTGCCAGTATCTGGTGCAACTGCCACACAAACATAAAATCCAACTTATAATCAACAAAGTAAAAGCAGGTAGGAGCTGATACCACATTTTCCTTCACCCAACCCACTGCATACAAACAACTTCAGACCAGTAACTCCGAAACACATACTGATCCCATCACTTGGTTATAGGCCTCATATACCATAGGATACAAATCCCAGTACTGACATGGTTTCTAATGTCTATTTCTGATTACAAGACTCCCAAGACTATTAAGCTGCTTTATCCAGCCCAGCAATCCAAAGGAGAATCTGTGCAAGTCCTGACTGTCTGGAATATCAAATGCTGTGGATGCTAGTATACCTGTAAAGAAGGAAATGGAATTTAAATCTGCTCAACTGACCTGTTAGGGCTTGCAATTTATTAATTGCTGAAGGAAACTAGCCACCATGAGCAACTAGTCAAATAGTGACTATCACAAGGACAAATACTAGTCTTAACTACCATATACATGAAAATAAGCATAGCCAGCCAGTCATTGATAACTTTTGTTCTTAACACTCTCTGCACAACCGATTCCATTTGCCAGTTCTATCAGATTTTTAAATAGCTTTAATTTCCATGGAAATTGCTTGTTACTTTGACACAACTCCAGCCTTCAGTGCATGACTGGAGCTGCCTTCCAATGTCTGTATTTTACTGTGGTCAACTCAGAAGGCACTAAAAACATGATGACAAACACAGCTTTAAATGAGTTTACTTCAGATATAAGCTTCATGCCACCCAGAGAAATTCTTGGTTGCTACAAGAGGTCCAGAGACTATCCTACTCTTTTCCTCCTCCGGGTAGCTCCACCATAACATACTTCTTTGCATTTACCGGCAACCCTTGCCAAATTACAATGAAGTATGAATTCAGAAAGGCAAACTTACTGAGACAGTAAAAGTCAATCCATACATTACACCATGAAATAGAGGAGACGGGTAAGTAAGCTGGATTTACGAAACTAAAGTCTCAGAGAAAAATCCTCAGAGTTCAGGTGAAACTTCCCGTTAATCCTATATATCAGCAGCTGTAACAGCCAAACCATTTTTAGGGGCAGCCCCAGCTGGCTAATGCTGCTAACCAAGGTGCCCTTGCAGACATCTAAAAATACATCCTGCCCAAAAACCATGGGTAAGTAGAGCAATGCAAATCAAACGCAGTATGGTAACATCCTTCAAACAGAGGCTCCTACACTCGGCATTTTCTTCAGCAGACAGAACCATAAATGAGGGTCTGATGATGCATTGTACTGTCTACACCCTGAATGAAGGATCTGAACCTACACGTACCAAATGCGACTGTGATGATTCAAAGGAAGCCGTGATGATAAAGGCATACTATAAATCATACCATGCAGCCTTCTTTAGGGTTTGCTTTTCTTTTAAAAATATCACACCCTGGATTGACCACTCATCAAATGGAATTATTTATGACAACTAAACCCCAAAACAGGATTCTATGACTTTTTGCTACCAGTACTTAAATTCTTATCCAACTACTTCTTGCAATCTTTAAAAGGCTGTATGTTTTTACCCTACTTATATATCACCCTTTCATAAACATTCTACAAAAAAAGTGTTTCTAAGTACAAATTTGAGTTGTCTGTTTGGATGACACCACAGCACGGTTTGTAACATTCTGATTTAATTTAAAAGGGATTATTAACCAGACTTATTTTGCTCTATTCCATCAGACTGCTGATGCCTTGTGCCCCTGCTTTCCACCTGACAGGGCTTTTTCTCTTCCCTTATAAATCAGTGTGCAATTTATTGGACTCAATTCTTCACCTTATATACAGGATGTGAATGGACATACTGGTACACCAAATGCATTTTGTACTTGTTTGAGGTGGAAGGTGACAGGTGGGAGTTTGTGCTCAACAACCACAGATGGCCTGTCTGTTCTGCCAAGGTATTGATAAATCCACTGTGCCATCCAGGCTGTGATATACCCAAAGTTTCTAGCAGGAATTGCTCACAAGATAACCACCAACTGCTCCATAAGACTCTGGGCTTTATGCTCACAGAAGGAAGAGCTCTCAGGAACCTCTATTTATCTTTCTCCCAATGTGATGGAGAGTTCATTTAAGCAGCTCCTTTGATGGAAGAATAACTCCACTGCAATTAATCATGTTCTGTATCTCTTGCTGTGCCTCTAGTCATCTTACCTGCAAGCTTCAGGATGCCTCTTCCCAACACCTGTTTTGATGCTGGCTCCCTTCCCATGGTCCATAGGAAGATCCAGTACATCTGAGCATGATCAATTTTACCTAGTTTCAGTGATTCCTCATTAGTTTTCCCTATTCTACCTTTTTTCCTGCTTTTTTTTCCCCAATTCTACAATTTTAGCAGCATTCCTGATTTTCGTTTATCAGCTTTTTCTGTCCAGTGACTCTTGCATCTGTTTGAGTGAGCAAAAAAACGGAGCCTTGGCCAGCTAATCCACTTCCACAGTGTGATGGAGGAGAAAAATGCTCAATCAATCTCCAGAAAGGTCTCACTCCAGAAGGTAAGCCCTCACTGTTGATTAAAGTAAGAGATTATAAGCTTCTTGTACAGGATCTTGGGTTACTCCCAGCTGCTGCATTAGGCTGACCATGCAAGTACAGCAATATTCCATTTCTACATCACAAATTTTATTAGTGAAGAGTATTAAGAAAAAGACACCAAAAAAGCCACAATTTAAAAAACTAAGCTGACAGAAATACTAACACAGACTATGTTATACCAAGAGCAAAATCATTTTAGCAGCATTGTTATTTCTCCCAGGAGATTGCCCTCAAGCTTCACCAAAAGAGAACTCCAGTCATCAAACCTTCCTATCCTTTAGCTATATTGTCAATACTTTCCACAAGCAGATTAGTCTTGTGTATTCTATGCCTTCCCTGAGGAAGAACTTTCTAAGTTCACACATGTACCATTCTACAAGCAATTTCTTTTTTTAGTCCTTAGTAATTTCCTTGTCATTTGTGAAAAGGAAACCCCTTTTCCACCAACTACATCTAAGCTTTAAAACAATAAATTTAGACAAGTTTGCTTAGACATTTTGAAATTCTAGTGTAAAGTCAGAGGTATACTTTTATATATCTGCAAGGCAAGATGAACATCATGGCAGACATGTAAGCAAAAATGTATTAACTGACATATTTTAGAAACCATTTCATTCTGGGCTTGAAAGAGCTCAAAAGGTGTGACAACATGCTGAGTTTCTAAGAAGTCAATCACCATCCCTATTCCCTACTGTTTGAATCTGCTAGGTATTATTTCAGGTCTATGATTCTGTATTTGATTTGTAAGTGTGTTCTAACAAAATCAGCATAGAATTTTGTACGAAAACCCCCTGCACATTTAAGCAACAAGAGCAGAGAATTTCAGCAGACATTGTTCTTCATCTGAAAAGTTGTTAATGCATGAATAGCCACAATTTCAGTTTATTTGAGAAACATGGTGATGACTGTCATGTATTAAAGATTAGAATCTGACCTTATATGACCTCTTCCACCAAGAGTTATGTGCTAAGAATTTAATTTTTCTTTGAAAATAAGAGAATGATATTTTTTCTATCTTTAAAATGAGAAGAAAATCAGGGATGAAGGAAAATTCTTTTTCATTCTATAGAGATTAGTGACATTTAAAAAAAACCACATTCTCTGAGGAGAATTATTATCGCACAGACACAAAGGCAGAGAAGGATATTAAGAGTTTCCCCCAGAGTTACACATATTTGTCAATCTATTCCTCTGCATATTTAACTTAATTGCCACAAATGGTGATTATAACCCACCCTTTTGTTATCAAGAACAAGTTATAGTTCAAGGAGGAACAGATGGAAACACAACAGATTTTCTTGCCTTTTTATTTTCAGAATGCTATCCCATACATGTCTGAATTCTTTGCTCAATAGTCCAGCAGGCTACAGACTCTTGGTGATTACAGATTTCAGACACTGTGAGTCTTCCACCTTAGTTTCCCAGCTGTTCTACTTCAGCTTTGACCAAAGCCATACATCCATTTAAACCTTCACATTGCTGATCAAACTTCCCAGAGAGAAAACTGCCATATGGATTATAGGGATTACTTTTCAGATAGACCTGGACTCAAGATCACTACATTATTCCATAGCATGGGCCTTGCCCAAACCTAGCAAAAAACATGGCATTCAATTAGAAGTCAACACACCATAGTGCTGCCTCTTCCCTTTCAAAACAAAATTACAATTTTAAGACTGTCACTGTTCTTCCAGAATCCTGTTTAGTATGTTAATAACACTGGATTAACAAAGTTAATGCTCTCCTCCTCCCCTTTTTTTTTTTTTCCTTCTAAAATGCTGGGAAGGAAAAACACACATTTCAGCATGTGACTAGCAATCATGATATTAAAAAAACTACCAATAGTCAAATGTTCCATAGGTATAGCCTACCTTATTGTGAATTGATTCTACCATCTGTTATCAGCATTAATCTTTTTTTTTCACTATATATCTTTACATCTAAACAGAAGTTAGGAGTGGGGCTGCATTATGCCATATACTGTGTACAGCACCCTTCCCTACAGAGCCTGGCAGACAAACTCTAGCAGAAAAAGAAAATAGACAGGAAAATCTTACTCTATCAGCATTAATGAAATTCTGTATGTGCAACTAGTTTTCTTTACAGATTGGCATATATGACTCCCACCACCCCAACTTGCATTTTCCACTGACAATAGAATGTTATGATAAATACACTGAAGAAATACATTTCCTGTTGTATGTAGATTGCTCCACCTCCTGCTGAAAACAACCCAGGTACTGAAAATATGAAGTTCTGTTCCAAACATCTTTGGATAAGACCCTTTGACAGTTTCCAGGCTCAGCTACCAAAGGCTTAACTGACAGTTTTAGAGGACCTACTTTAGCTGCAGGGTCTCATGAGGCTTGACACTGACCTTCCTCCTCTTAGCGTGCCAGGACCCGGATCAAATCATCTCTATTCTCAATGATTCTGCCTAATTAAACAAAACCAAACCCACAGAAGCAGAACAGATGACCAACATTCCAAAATCAAGGGCCTGAGTTACTTACTGGTACTACCTTCTTTTACTTTGTTTCCTTACTTCATTCAAAAACCCATTTCTTTCCAAACAGCAGTAAGAAGCAGCACTCTCCATTCACTTTCAGAGGAGAGCTTTCTGTTGTTCTAAGTGCAGTGCACCAAACTTACAGCATCACTTTGAGGCTGAGAGATCACAACAGGCTGTCCCGAATCACACGTCTCCCGTATATTGATGTGCAGTGGAACGTCTCCTGCATCAAAAATTACACACATATGTGAAGACCTAGTATTTCTTAAATGTTTCTTTAAAATAACCCTAAAGCAACTTGAAATCCAATTCCCATTCAGTATACTCTTTGAATTGCTTTATCTCCAAAAATTAGCATTTAAAATGAAAATTGGCTGCAGTATAGTTTCCTTACATCCATAATGAATAATGCCAAACATATCTTGGATTTTTCATTCTCTGAATAGAAAGGTCCATGCTTTAGCCATTTATTAGAGAAGGAAGGGCGTTTTTCCTCAAACACAGAAAAATACAGGCTGAGATACAAATTATTTTGTTTATGTGAAATAAATTGCCTGAGTGTTAGGCAACTGTTCATCATGCAACTTACTGCTCAGCCTATCTCCTCATTGTAAGTTCTTTTCAGTGCTGTTTTAAGATTTTAATCACTGTTCAAAGACTTCTTTGAATACTTAATTTCCAAATAATAGCATTTGTTATTGTCCTTATTAGGCCTTGGATCCAATTCAAAGGTGGACAACTATTCAGTTCATTCTTCATTCCAACAGAAATCTTCTTTATATTCTGCTTTTATAATGAGCAGGGAACTGCCAGAGAGGAAAGGAACGTTCTAAAGGAGACTCAATTAGCAGCCCTATTCCATTCTGACACATACTTTCTGAAACACAGATTTCACCACTACAAAACAACTTGGAGATTCCTATGTTTACTCCTACATAAATAATTTTGAAGTGAACTGAAGACCAACTTTCTTTTACTGCAAGACATAGATACATTTTACATTATGGATAGACTAAGACAGAACAACCTACCTTAGTTCAATCCTGACACATCAGAAACCGTACAAGTTTAATTCATACATTTTAGCAACCTGATTTAACTCAAATCAAGGCCAGTGTAAATCACTGATGTTCAATGTATTCAGAAAAACAAACAGTTAAAAAAACTTTATGAAAACTGACAAAGTTTAAGAAATTAAAAAAACCCAAACCCAAAGCAAACAGGAATACAAACAAAATCAAATAGTAAATACAAAAGCTGTGGTTCCATGATTAGTGTACTGAATCTTTGAATAACCTTATGATTATGTAGGATATTTACAGTCCATTTCCTTCAAATTTATTTTTTTCTTACTTATTTCAGTCGTAAATAAATTTAGGTATAATAAGTTTGTCCATGTATTCATTTTAAAAAAAATCAGGGAATCCTCTGAAAGTTTTCTAACCATAACCATTCTTAACTGAGTAACAGTTATTTTAAATCTCCCTGACATTCACTTCCTGCTCTTATTTCAAGTAGAGACTAATCTTTTTTCCTAAGGATGTTTTGTTAATGAAAAAATACTTCTTCAATATCAGCTTAATAACAATCTCCAACAATTACAAAATAGCAGCCTCTCTCCTTTCCTCCTCAGACTTACAAACATGTGATGGTACTACAGGAGCATACAGGACTTGTAAGAACAGAAGTGCAGTCAGAAGATAAAAGAAAAATGCATTATAATTTTAAAAAATTGAAAATTTATAATTTAAGTGGAAGACATCAAAACCATCTGCATAGCTGTTTGGGTGGTAAGGGTTTGAGGAAGATAAAACTTTTGCACTATTCTTCACTACCCAATGTGATGGGAACTTGACATCATAAGTTTTTCTGATATTAACAACTACTGCTGACTGCAAAGAAAGAGAATAATTTAAATTTACTGTAGGAAGAAAAATCAAAGAATTTTAAAAATCTGGCAGTCATTGCTGATGGTCAAAAACTAGATAGTGTCAAAAAAGTCAGGAATTGCAGAGGTCAGGATGGAACACACAGAAATTATTATCTCAGTATCATGTACATCAATGGCATAGCTTTCTGGTCATGGTTACAGCCTTCCAACTTCAAGAAAAAAATTTCAGAGACTGGGAGTGAAAAATCAGCAGCAGAAAGTCTCTCTCACAAACCTTGTCACATATTCCTTTAGAATAGTAAAAATACAAGACAATCAGAAGTATATGAAACAACAGACCATATTTGAAACTCTCCTGGCAACTGCTAATTGTCTTCTATCATAAACAAAAATAAGGTATTCAGTAATGTTAATGACAGGCAACTCTGAGCAAGTAGAAGGATGATACTTTTCAATCCTGCATACTGTTAGCTCCCAGAATTTGTCAGATGTTGAGTGACAAACATCTTGTTGGGTTTCTAAGACGGACTAGGTGTTTATCTGAACAAACAGAACAGCCACAGGTGTTGGAAAATATAGGCAAAATAAATTTAGAATTATTAATTTTAAATATATGCCCTTTATGGATATATATGTAAAAATATGTTCTCAAGGTTTTGGGGCAGAATTCAAGTAATACTGAGATAAAACTTCCATTTGGGATGGATTAACGTAAAATCCGTAAGCGGTAATTCTTACAATACCATATGGTATTATTATGTAATGGTCATCCCTGGAAGGAGGAGCATACTAATCAGATCAAGTACTGTAATTCAAAATTTAGCCCTTGGGGCATTATTCTTAATCTTAGTCTGGTTTTACATTGACAGTTTGAAGTTAAACTTCACTCTGCTTTGTTCTGTACATCTCATCTATCCCCTGCTAAATCTGTAGATCTCTCACATCACTCCTAATTAAATCCAATCACAATCAGTTCTGCACTCTTAGGAAATAACAAAAACCACCTATGGGACCAATGCCATGGTACATCATTTGTGCCTGCGTATCTAAATGCATGTTTGATTCAACTGCTTGCAGAGCATTTGCATCCATCCACATAACCCATCGCTGTAGAAGTCCCCTTGGGCTCTGATCACAACTCATTACATATTCAGTAAACTAAAAGATAGTCCAAAAGCATGTCTTTAATTATGTGTTGCCTTGCTATCTTAAGTCTATGTCAGACCTTGATGTTTCTGTGTTGATCTTTCTAAGTGAGCTTCCTGGTTCTTTTTAATGAATTAGCTATGGAAAATCATTGAGATAATTAGAGTAATACATGGAAACACATCATTAGCACATGCAATTACCCCATTTACCAACTTAATTACGCTGTGTTATATTCTTTACTTACAGCGCAGGTTGAACCATGCCTTTTTAAATCAGTGATGTATATTTTAAAGATCCATGTATATTTTAGCCTACAGGCATGAGAGATAGCTTAATCATAGCTGACCATAGAACGGTTTAAGTTGCAAGGGACCTTAAAAATCATTTAGTTCCAAGCCCCCTTCCGTGGACGGGGATGCCTTCAAGTAAAGCAGGTGGCTCAGAGCCCCATCCAGCCTGCCCTTGAACATTGTCAGGAATGAAAAATGTTCATTTTGTAGTTCACCTACAACTCTGGACAACCTGTGCCAGTCCCTCACAGTAAAGAATTTCTTCCTAATATCTAAACTAGATCTGCCCTCCTTCAGTTTAAAGTAATTCTCCATTGCCCTATCATTGCCTGCCTTTGTAAAAAGCCTCCAGCTTTAAGAGCCGTTTGCATACCAGAAAGCTGCTATAAGGCCTCCACTGGGTCAATATGTAACAAC
This sequence comes from Urocynchramus pylzowi, assembly GCA_013397555.1. Classification (NCBI taxonomy): domain Eukaryota; kingdom Metazoa; phylum Chordata; class Aves; order Passeriformes; family Fringillidae; genus Urocynchramus; species Urocynchramus pylzowi. The sequence continues at coordinate 723,504 of VZRH01002478.1, forward strand.
TCATTTCATTTAAATGAAAAAAATGAGAAAACATTTATTGATATTACTAGACAGAGTTTAGGTCTGTCCTAAGACTTAGGTTATTTGTAAAAATTGCTGTATAGTCAAGCACATAATAAATTTCAGGTAATATAGCACATTGATATCAAAACAATTAATGTTCTGGATTGTTTGTAAATACAAAGATTTAAGATGCAATTCAAGAATTTTCATATGCATTTAACATCACCATTACAAGACTGACAAGGAACAGAGCAAACTACTTATTAGTCCCATTATATCTGAAAACAGTCTGAATCCAATGTAATCTAGGATTATGCAGTTTCATAATTCAGTTAATGCTTCACACACACCATTAAATTTTTCTTCAAAAATAAAACCATTTCAGTATTCTTACCCAAAATATCCAATCCAAGGGTTTTTGCCAGATCTCTTACTCCATCAGCTCCGAAAATATGTGTCGCATGCTTACACTTGGGACATTGGAAAACACTCATATTTTGAACCAGTCCTAAAACCTATCAAAGGAAAGGAAAGGATGCTCAAATGAAGCACTGGTATTTCCATATTAATCTCTGATAATACAGAATAGATTATCCACTAAGAACCAACACAGAGTGGTTTTAAAATAGGAATCAGATTCATTAATATCATTATCAGCTCTTATTAGTCATCTCAGTGGCACCATCATCTGTGCATTATTTCAATTTCTTCACATTTATACGTCTTGAAGACTACCAGCCTTACTTGTAACAAAAAGTACTTCTTGTACAAACCTAACTTTCCAAGAACTCTCCCTGTCAGTATTTCATTTTCAAACTCTGAATACTGAAAGAATTTTCATGCTGTGTTTTACAGTTTTGTCCTTTGCAGTTCCAGGAAAGACAAAATAAAAACATACCATTACAAGAAATTACACAATCAGGCATGCTTTTAAGGTATTTTTATAAGTCATCCTGTAGGGAAATGTTTTCAAAAGGAACCAGATTTGTTATTTGTTATTCTTCTGAAGAGCAGAAACACATTTTGAAGATCAAACAATAGAAATAATTACGTGAAACCAAGTGGCAAAACCCATAGCATAAAAATCTAATATCCACAATCCTGGGTACCCTTCCGTTGATGCCAGGTTTTCAACGTCATCCTTATAAAATACGTCAAACAAAAATTTGCCAAGTCATACACACAAAAAATCTTTTTTCACAATGTGAAATAATGCTAATAATCTAATTTTATTCACATAGTAAACAAAACTCTAAACTGAGGCAGAGCAAAATTTCCAGAAGTGATGAAAACAGTGTTCAAATGCTATAGGGTTGAAGTTTCTATCCACCTGCTAAGGAACAGACATCTGCTTTAAGAGAGGCAATGTTACAAGATTTCACTTTCAGATTTATATATTGCCTAGATATGTCACATGCACTATAGCTGAGTTTTAGAATACACCATTTATATTGCTATTTACTTTGCAGCATTTTGTACTTCTAAATTTTCCTGAACCTTCTAGTTTTGTGCTTGAACAAGGTGGTCTCTAGTTATTAGAGAAGAAACATATCCACTATGCTAATGAAGCATATCTAGGAGGAAACAGCAGTGTTCAGTGCAACCAACAAATATATTTCATTAGAAGTGCATGTACAAATTCTGGCACTGAACTTAAAATTAAAAAGTATGTTATTTACAATATCATAATAAAAGTTTCCTTAGCTATAAGCTGAAATTTATCAAAAGATGGTTACCTGTTTTTTTCTATACCACCATAAAGTATATTCGCTATATCTTCCTTTACTTATGGTAAAACTCTCAGATGGTTTAAAGCAAGGAACATTTTAAGAAATAATATGTTCTTTAAAAAATTTACCTACTTCCAATTTAACACCTTAAACTGACCTTCCCCCTTTTCTACTCTCTCCCAGGGACGGTCAGAGAAGCAAGAGGAATAGAGGATTCTATTTACTGGCACATTATTACAGGTAATTTTATCATCCAGTTATTAAATTAGTAGAGACATGAAATGCTACATTTCTAAGGATATAAGGTACAGGGACAGTAAAAAGGGACCTGCACAGCCACAGCCTTCTATGGATGACCTCTAAGCAGGCATTCATCCCGCTCTCCCCTAAAGTCAAGTCATGGAGTTTTTACTCTGTTGGTAAGCTGAAGAACACTGAAAGGTGTATTTTTGACAAAAGAAAAATATTATTTTCATCAGGATATAAGGAGGCCATTTCTGAGAGTACACAGGGAAAAAAAAAGCAATTTGAAATTTACACTTTAATTAATTCATTTTCAGGTATCTTGGAATATCTCCTGGGGTTTGAACTTTCTGTTCTCTTCAAAGTACTCATACAACATTTATGATTCAGCAAATTTATCAAAGAAAAATTTATGTAGTCCACTATTGTTTCGTGAATAGTTAAGAATTATTACAGCTGTTTTGTTCATAGTTTAATAACTAAGAAGTCCTTCAGCCAATACAAAAGCAAATGCTTTACACACAGCTGTAAAGCTGTATGGAGACACAGCTGTATCTCCAATACTAGACCAGTTTTAAAGGCCTTATACTCTGTCCTTTTTTGTTTCCATTTAAACAAACCTTACTAAAAGGAAATGACATTTCAGCATTACACATCAATTTTAATTTTTCCATGTTGGTCCTGTTAGTCAGCCAATAAATAGTGCATATTTAATAATATATAATTTATTCTTCTGGAATATCAAGATGACACTTAAAAATACTAAGTATAATACAGAATATTTCCAAATACACAACTTTACTGCTGAAGTGTATTTCTACTATGCATATTTCTGCACATATATTTACAGAAGGGAGCTCCTTATGACCTTCAGAGCTTTTAAATCTACAGAGTAACAGGTCTTGCTAATGAAGTCAGTAATAACCCTCATTTTCCTGCTCAAATAATAGCTTCAAAGCAGCTGTTACTGTCTACACATACTATTTTGTAAGTGTGGGTGAATTCTATTCCAGTTCTTGTTGAGCTTGGCAAACTTGGCTCAGGAATGACATGAAAACTTGTATGCACCACAATACAGGAACTAACCTATGGCAGCTGCATGGAGCTGCATTCCATTTGGTCTAATCGTTATTTTAAACAGTGAAGAGGCATCTGGCAAGAAATATCAGGAAATGAAGAACCCTTTCATTATGAGTTATCTGCACACAGTTTCTGAATGTTTACATACTTCTTGTGCTCAGCTAACCCTTTGGTTACACAATAAATCATGCTTAAAACCAAATATACAACCTTCTAAGTTAAAGAAAATACAGTGATGAAATGAAAGCTCTCTGTATTTACATCAGGAGACAATTCCTGAGAAACCCACTTCAGTCATTCTCTATACTTAAGGACAGATGGTTCTGAGGTCTGACTGCAGTCTGATAGGGACTGAAGTGACCAGGGTTACAGTTCCTCTGCCATCAACTTCCTGTGTCAGTCAGCCACTTTGCATTGAAGTGCTTCAAGTAAACATGCACAATATTTCTGTCTTCCTACCTTTCATCTTACAACGAGCAATTTCTGTCTCTAATATCTGCTCCCAACATGAAGCCATAACCATGGCTGGTTATTCTGGATGCTTCAGAAATATTGTTAAGAACATAGCCAAATAAGCCATTTTAGTACAGCTCAGAAGGAAATACATAGCTGAGTTTATTTAAGCAGTTTTTTGAAACCTGCAAAATCCATGGCATAACCTTCTAATTCAAGGAAACTTCCAGAAAAGTTGCAGATTTAATTAAAACCCTCACTTTTCTTACAGGGATATGAATGATAAGGTAGACAGTATTGAACTGAACTCAGCCTCAGAAGGTGGAAATAGGCAATTTTTTTCCTAAATACTCAAAAATATTCACTTTGAGTCACCCTTGGGAACACAAGAAAACATTGGCCAAACTTGCATAATAGACAAGAATCTTGAAACTTGTCATAGGAGTCAGCAACACTGCAAATTCCTTCTTCGCTGTAAGTGTAGGTGTGCTCCACTGCACAAGAGATGTCACTCCTCTTTTAGTGACTATGTCCTAAGACTGAAAATATTAATTTTGCCCTGTAATCCAGGTTTTAATGCTGACTCTCCTTGTCAGATTTTCATTAGTTCCTTCAGTCATTCTACTTCAATTTCAATAAAGGACAAACAACATTAACAACTGTGACTTTACTGTGGCAATACATTTGTCATCTGAGTCTTTGATAACTAATAAGAGTGGGTATGAGGGGAAGGTGGAATATATAGGCCTGTATGTACATGGGAGAGACCATTAAACATAAGAAAGCATACTCAGAGTTCAGCAACCTATAAGCCTCTCTGCTTCTTTGAAAAGTCAGCTCTTTGCAAGCACTTACTGAAAGATGAAAGATTTTAGAGATTAGAAATTTGAAGTTCCATTAATTATGTAATCAGGATATGTAATTTTAGCACAGACCTGCAGATTCCACCTCTTCACACAAACCTCAGGTCTGAAGCTGTCCATGAAAAATTATGTCACCTCACTTTCTTTAGATCCTCATATTTAGCTGACATTTAGAAATGTAGTACATAGGCAGAAGCTGCTTTAAAACTCAAGTAATTGACATATTTGTACACATACATACAGGGCAGAAAAAAATGAAGCAGGGTAGAATAAAATAAAGCAGCATAATGAAAAAGGTAAGGCCTGATAACTGGTTCAAGGGCATTCAATCTCAACATGTGGTGTAACAGCTTTATTGTGACTTCTCACTTGATTTGTCAAGATCTGATAATTCCAATGAACCAAAACACATCATAATTAATAGCTTATCTTCCGCTAGTCAAATCAGTATTAGCCAAGCCCATCCTAGAATGCATGATTTTCTTGGATGCCATTCTCTTCAAAGGACATTGAACCAAACAGTTTTAGAAAGAAACCTTGGTAATTTCTCATTAAAACAAAAGGAAAATTCAGTGAAGTACTAACTTGAACACAATTTAAATTGAAGAAAATAATTTTACATCATTTGAGCAAACTCAAACACAAAACCAAAACAAAACGTTCTGCATGTTATTCCGCTTGTTTTCCTTCTGGCAGCAAATTATAAATGTTACAATACTTCCGTTCTGATGCAAATAGGCTCAAAGAATAGTTAGCAATAAGGAATTCATCAAAGTATTTCTTTTGTTAAGCCATCCTGTAAATTAAAAAAGGGAAACCATTCACTTCAACTTTCTGTTGCTTTTTTTCTTAATTAGGAAAACACTAGCTATGAAAGAAAGGAAAACACTAGCTTTCTTAAGAAAGGAAAGTGACCTTCACACAGGTAAACAAGAAAACATCTTTTTTTCCTTACAGTTTATGATAAGGAAGCATTTCAAATCATATTCTTCCATCAACTGCCCATTTCAAAGTAAAAATGAATCTGCACATAAACATATTCTAGAGTACTACATTCAGTTACTTAGCAACTTGTAGCACCCAGAGAAAATATCAAGTCAAGGATGTTAGCCTGTTTAATATTTTCTCCTAATTGTGGATATTCTTAAATTTCTTATTTCTCAAACAAGTAAGATAAGATATAAGCTATAAACCTCAGTGACTGGGCAGCCACTACTTGTCAGGAAAGTTACAAAGCCCTTCAAATGGCAAAGTAACTAGATATAAGCATATTTCCACAAAAATTTGAGTTTGCTTCTTAAAAAATAGCACATTTCATAAAATCTGAAGCCCCAATACAATGCAGTGAAGAGTACATCTAATGAGGACACACAGTATAACTGAAAGGCATGCATTACTTCCTAAGATATTTTGTTCGATCCATTCCACATGATTTAAAAAACAGATCTAAAACAAATCATTTATTATTATGGCTTCAGCCTGAGAAAATTCTCTCTTTCCTGTTTAACCAAGTTCCTGATATAAGATGGATTCTAAGCCTTTTAACAAGATTTTATTAAATTCAAGTGATTTCTGAATGCTCACCTATTGTTGCATATGGATTTTTTTTTTTTTTTTACATTCTGGAAAAAGAAAAATCTGCTGGTATTTTTCATGTAGAGACTTACAGGTACATGGACTTTTCTAAACATTTCAGCTCCTTTGTGCGCATCCAATAAAGCCACATCTTGTGGAGTAGAGACGATCACAGCTCCTGGGAAAAGAAAACATAAAATCCCACTAAAATGTGTATTATTAATTATTCTGCTAAATATTTTAAATATTTAGTAAATGCTACTGAATTCACAGTAGTCACACAGTTACATGCTTTTAATGAAGAAAATTATGCTAGGTTTTTTTATTATACGATGATCAAAATAACTGAGATATGATATGAAGTGATAAAAATATTTTAGATACTTTCATCATAACTTTTTCTATGTAGAAACAATTTATACTTTCTAAATAAGAAAAATTGTCTAGTATCATACAACCATCCACATGCTGACAGATTGCAGAGGTGGTGCTCTGGGAATATCGACACAGTAACAATCCCATGCCATAATTATATTGAAAGCTTTGAATTTAACAATAAGCCTTGTTCTAAAACCAGGAGGCAGCTGCCTGTAATCAGACTGTTGTTTTCCAGACCTGCTACACTTTCTTGAACCATGTCACACTAGACACCAGCGCATTTGTACAAATGATACCACAAAGGAAGAGGCCAACTGTTGCAACTTGCACTAGGTTTGAATAAAGTGTTGCTCACTGTTCAGACATGGCTCCAGGTTACCTGATAATTAGTACTCCTGAGAGTTATTAAGCATACAAAACAGCCAGAGCTCCTTGTCAAAGTTAGATTCTAAAGTAAAGTAAGCCTACAGGCTACTATCCTGTAATGTTATTACTTCTTGATTAATACAGCATGAAAAACCAATACAGACATCAGAATATTCCACATCACTTCACAAAGAGCATCTTTTCCCAAATGCTCAGGGGTTTCAAATGTTATTTCCTCAAAACTTGCAACAAAAAACTGTTCACACTTGTCCCTATTTTATAAAAATGTAATGTACAAGGGAGCATTACTGGTCAATTGATTAGCTATGGTTTCACATTGATCATCTAGTGTTAAAAGCCTCTATAACAAAAAGATTTCTGTAAGTCACATTATGCCAACCATGCACAAGAAATTCATGTCAAACTTCACACTAACAGAAATTACAACAGAGAATTCCAGATGCTTGGGACAGTTTACTACTGAGCCTGCAGCTCCCAATCCTCAGTGAACATGGCAAAGGAAGAGGTGGGTAGATTTCCATCCACCTCATAGAGACATGCAACCCTGGTATCACTGGCAGGGACCAGAGCACCAGAAGCCCTGGCATTCTGAGAGCACTCCTGGCTCTGACAGCACTGGGACAGGGAGCCCTGCCCCTACACCATCCTCCTGCTGCTGGGTGGGATCTTGCCTGCTGACAGCCAGCCGCTTCCAAACACCGCCTGACAACGTGTTTGAATGTTTTCAGCCAGCATTCTTAACCTCTAATTTGTGAAAGAAAAATACAATCTGGCACCTCACTCCTGAAAAGCTGCCAATCTCTGCCTTACACAGTATTATACACAAGTCCAAAAACTGAACGGCACATGTAACATACTAAGCAAATGCAATTTCCCTATTTGCTCAAATTCTGACATCCATTATAATTTGCTGGTATTCCAAAACCAACCTGTCTCCAAAGGCATCACAAAGAATAATGTGTAAGCTTTTCAGTTATACTAAAATCACCTTAGCTCCTCATTTCATGAAACTCAGGGTTACTTTACAAGCAGCACTGAAATGTAGGGTCAATTCCACATAATGAACACACCTTTCCCTAAACGCACAGGCCACAAGTAAATAATTTAGATTCAGTGTCCTTGAGATTTCTGCATATTCGTAAAACAAAAATCTTTCAATACTTGAAAAAAATGCTTATTACTGCTTTCTTTCCAAGCAAAATTGGAAATATGTGCCTTGTGTGTACAGGCACTTACACTCTTCTCCGAAGACGCTGGCTCAGCATTCCCTGGATCTTCACACAAAACCTAATAAGCAGTCAACAAGAATGAAGTCTACATTTTCTGGTTCATTATTAATTGTTTTAAGAATCTAATAATTGGCATGGCACGAACGACAGACTATGCACAACAAAAACACCCACTAGAACCACAAGTAGCTTAACAGAGAGATATTTTTTACTAACAAATTCTCATCCAAAGGGAAAAAACCAGAAATCCCAAATGAATGGCACATTACAGAGTTTGGGCTGTCACAAGCACCAACTGTCTGTACAAAAAACCTCTGGCTCCTGAAATACCTGAGTTAAAATTATGCTTGCTGACAATTTCCATGGCTTCTTCCATAGAATAAAAGCCAACATGCTCAAGAAGCTGCTGTTGTGAGGGTGTAATAGTTTCTTTCCTATTTTCCTTTTTACTCTGAGCTAGTTACAGGCAAAATTTATTCCCAGCCAGCTTGTACTGACTTACACCAACACCCTATAAAACAAGTATCTTCTTTCTTTCTTTGGTACATCTGCTAGTCCAACAAACCCAACCTGAAGTTCAAGAATTCAAATGATTTGCAGCATTATTTCCTTTACTAACAACCAAATATGGCAAATGAGACTTCAGGGTGCTCCCCTCCCTGAATAAGTTTGCATATGTTTAATTCAGAAAATGATTCAAATGATAAGCAAGGAAGAATGCAGCCTACACTTTCCTTGCTATCTTGACTATACACAGTTAACAGGAATATAAAACAGTAAAGAGTTATTTTGATCAATAAGGTAACAAAATATGATGGAATTCATGCTCACAGTATGTCTTTCGAAGCAATACGTGCAATGTTTACACAAGTGTCTGAATGAGACAAACTGAGGCTGACAAATTGAACGGAGAAGCTGCAGAAACTATAATACTAATCACATCGCACATTGAAACAGACTAAAAATTCTGTGTTTGCAGTTGTGTGCAGAAAAATAATTTCTGTGCCTTGAGCATACTAAGGATATCTAAGTAGAGCACATTTATGTTTAACTGACTTATCTACTTACTGATGTATTCCATTTTTTTTTAATTTCAATGTATTTGCTTTGACAAAAAGCTGATGCATGTTCACCAAATCACACAGAATCTGTGAATGGGTCAGGCTGAAAGGCACCACTGCAGATCACCCAGTCCAATCTCCCTGCTCAAGCAGAATTCCTTAGAGTATGTTACTAAGCATTCTGTCCAAATCACTACTGAGTACTTTCAGAGATGGAGGCTCCACAACCTCTCTGGGCAGCCTGTTCCAGTGTACAATCACCTGCACATTAAAGAAGTTCCTACTTACATTCAAGTGGAATTTCCTGTATATCAGTTTCTGCCCACTGCCTCTCTTCCTACTGCTCAGTACCAGCAAGAAGAGCCCAGATCCTTCTTGAAACTCTCCCTTCAGATACCTATATACATTGATAAGATCCCCTCCCAGTCTTCTCCAGGCTAAACAGCCCCTGGTCCCTCCCAAGTGACACATTGATAAGATCCCCTCCCAGTCTTCTCCAGGCTAAACAGCCCCTGGTCCCTCCTAAGTGACATGCTGCCATCCCCTGCTCTTTGCCCATTACTGGTCTACCTACAGGAGCTCCATGACTCTTTTGTACTGAGGGATCCAGAACTGACTCAGCACTCCTGAGGAGATTGTATTAGTAAAAACTATGTTAACTGTATTTTTAATCCTTGGGACACATTATATATAGAGACAGTACTAACAATACTCTGTAACACTGATGTTTGCCTTTCTGTTTCAACCCCAGGTCCTCAATCCTCAGTAAAAGAAAGATGTGCCTATACAGCACATTGGTACCCTTCTGGTGGACTGGTGCTCAGCAAATTACAAGCACTCAAAGAGCCTATAAATTCTGGGTATAGAAAATATCACCTATATTCACTGCATCATTAAGGCTTACATTAGATGCTTGGAGTTACAAAGCATGAGGTGAAATCTCACCAAACCTTAGCTATAGTCAGTTTGTACCCAAGCAAAAAACACGGAGATCTAAAAAGCAGCTCATCAGTAGTCGTGTAGAAGGGCTACCTTAGCATGAAAGGGATGCCCCTAATATATTCTTTTTCCCCTCTAGTGTCTTCACAGACAGATTTCAGAATCAGGCTATGTGTCTCTCATCCAAGATTAAGGATCCCACCACACACAACTATTAGACTATGTCTTATATCAGCCTCTTAGCAAACAGTGCCACCTCAAAAGCTGTGAAGTGTAACTGACCAGGGAGACTGACAGAGTTCTGGAGGATAAAGACACAGAATAATCATATCTACTGACTGACAGGCACTGAACACTCTTGGCAAGGAACCACATTCAGGCCTCAGCAAATCTGTAGATGGCCTGATCTGACCACACCACTACATGCACTTCTTGTAGTTTTTGCCACCTTTTTCACTGCATTAAATCCAAACTTTTATATGACATCTTCCAGTCATAAATAGCCTGGTTAACCTGACTCTTCTCCACCTGACTCTTCTCTCTTCTCCAGAGCCCCTCTGACCTTCTGTTAAATTTGTCCCTTCATAGATAAAATTTGCCTGCAATTACAGATACATCTTTGCAATTGAAGATCCAGAAAAAATCTTGCAAGAACAAAGACTTCTGTCTTTGCTGTAATTTCAACTGGCAACAATTAGAGATAAACTAACATTAGAAAATGGTTTATCTTTTTAGGATAAACCTTATAAAGAAGTTCCTTTAGCTTTTGTATGTGGCATCTTATTAGAAAGAGCAACTTAAAAGAGCCTCAAGTGTGATTTTGCATTACAGGATACTCACTTCAACCTCATAATATAGCTCAGAACTGTCCCAAAGGCTGGATCCTGACTGCATCACACCTCCAGCCTGCTTGCTACCTTCTTCTTGGAGGAGTCATTGAACAACTGCTCAGACAGAGGATGTTTCCAACAGCCACACATCCTCTTCTGCCAAGAACTAAGCAGGTAACAAAAGATGAGGACACTACCAACTTGCCCACATGAAAAGAGAACAGAAATCTTACATCAATATTCCTCCTCTTGCTCAGTGGAACTGTCAGCTGAATAAAGCTGTCACCCTAAAGCTAAGCTGCCCTCATCTATGCTGATCAGTAAATACTATATCATCCATTTCACACCAGATCACATGGGAAAAGATGTGGAAGGACAACTCTCACTGTGGTAAAATGTTTGGTTTTGGTCATGGCAAACCAAACACATGTCACACTAATGCAATTTACAATGGAGTATTTATTTAGTGAAGTGAAAATACTGAAAATATTCATAATAACATCTGTGAACAAGCGCTATTTGCAAAGTACAGGCCTAGAACAAAAAGCTAATTCCTCACAGACACTGCTACTTTGCACTCTTCCTTGGCCATCTGAATTAGCATTTTTCTGCTCAACTCCATTCCACTTCCTGTTTTCAAGGGCATTTGCCAGTCACGTCTAGATTATTATGAGAACTGTACTAAGCAAGAGCAAAGTCCAAATAGTCTCTCTGACAAATGAATATGATTTTTTCTTTAAATGAGAGGTCCTAATCCAAAGAGGAGAACTGGGTAAAAGAGTGATTCTACTGAAAAAAAAAAAAAGACAACAGTGAGATTACTTCAAAATCAGCTCCCCCAACCACTCTGTTGTTTACTTTTTTTCCCCCTGGAGGTGGGGATGGCAAGGAGCAGATTTGAACATGTACTTTTTTCAGAAGAAATAGCTAGAGGAGAAAATACAGTACCATTATTCATATTAAGTTCTCTCACCTTTAGCAATTGTCAGCTAAACACTAGGCTAGTTTGCTCTTCCTATTCAGAATAATTGATCTAAAAACTAACAAGACAATTGCAGTTGATCTAGTACTTAACACTTAGTACTTATACACTTAGCCACTGTTGCCAGACCTCAGAAAGACCAGTTTGCAAAGCCTCTATTCTTCATAATTTTTTCCTGAATACCTGGAAACTATTTTTCAGAAACAGTAAAATTTAAAGAACTTGCACTGAATACACTATCAATTCAGCTTCAACAGGCAATGTGTGTTAAATCAAACTCCATGAGCCAAGAATGAAATTTGAATTTATATTGAAAGAGTGTGAGGTATTAATGTGTAAACTCATACTATATTTTGGTCTCTAAATTAAGTTTACAGAGTCTACTGAGTCTGACAGTTCATAATGAAGCATCAGGAGTGTCCAAAGCTAAGACAACCCTAGCAATAATTAGCATTTATCAATTACATTTATTTTGACAACAGAAGCAGACTATTTCAACATGCAAATTATATTTGGATAAATACAAAGAACTATTTTAATATCCCCACTTGTGCGACTCAGAGTTTTTTTCTGTTTTTCAATCTATCCTAAACCCACTTGCCTTTCCTTTCCTGCAGCTATCTAAACATCAAAATACAGCATGAAATGAAGAGTAAATCTACATCAAAATCTGATATCAAAAATATTTGCCATTCAGAATTAGATCAAGTAAAATCTACTATTACCCAAATGGCTCCCACAAAACAGCTTCAAATATTTACTGCAGAAACTAATTATGAATCTTCACCATAGAAGAAGAAAGCAAGCTCAGAAACAGAGAAAAACATTGTATACTACTGTTAAAGCAAAAAGAAAGCTCAGATGCCTTTTATCTGTGGTGTGCACCAAAGTAAGAGATGTGCAACAAAGGGTAAACACACAAAGAGCAATGACAGAATACAGATACACTTCTTAAACTCTATGCTACACACAATTTGTACTGCAGCACTGGGCTTTTTTGATCATTTCTCTTCAGAAAAGACAAGAGAACAGCACCATACCTACTTAGCTTTCAATTTCAGATAACTTCAAAAGTCACCCTTATACAAGTTACAAATCTTTTCCATGCTAAATCATGCACAGTTTTATAAAACATCAACAGTATTTTTTAAAGCTGATTTTAAATTCTCCATTTACGTTTTTAAATGTTCATTTTTGAAGAGGCAGTCTACTCATAACCTGGAACTCCTTGTTCTTGTATGTTATTATATATTGAGGCAAGATCTGGTTCTGTTCAGTCCTACATACTGCTAGTTGTGCACAAGGCTACACCCTGGTCTGTGTGACACCGCCACAAATATGAGTAAATAATTTGGTTTGCAAGTTTGGTGTGTTACATGACAAAGAATTTGAAAATGCCAAATGTCTTCAAGTTGGTGGCACCCCTTTACTTTCTCCTATTCAATGTACATTGAATAGAAATAAATAAGATTTTTAATGTTTAACCAGTAGAGACAAAAATATGCCTTTTGGTTTTATTTAAAATAATCTATCAAATCACGGCTGCCAAAATAAATCCTGTTAATTACAATTCTTTGAAAATGCATACTTTAACTAAAAAAAATTCCTTTAATAAATATTTCAGCCCTACATGAAAAAGGCATTCAGGAGATAATTAAGACATACATATTGCTGAAAGATGCAAATGTTCAGAAAAAATTACACCATTTCTAGGATAAGGCAATTAAAAAATGGTACAAGCTCTGTGTTTTGTTGATTTTAAATCTGAGAAGTGACAAAAGTAATTTCCTGTATGACTAGCAATGACAATGCTTCTGCTTTTATAGAACTTGAGAAACAAAATAGTATTCACATGCTTTTACTTTGCTGATCTTGACTAATTGTTTTTCTGATTCCTATTACCACCCTTTCCAGAGCTTACTATTACAAAGATTATAATATGTGCTTTGTACAGGGAAAAATTTATAAAAGTGTTTTAGGGAAAATTAAGAGCACTGAAATAAAACCCGAAGCCTTTTACCTTCCCAACTCCTTCACAATCACAGTCAGTTGAATACTCATTACTGTAATTATTAAAAGATTGTTCAGTAAGATGCGAAATTATAGTCTCAGTCAGCTTCCCACTGGGCAGATGTATACTTCTAAGGGTTTTCACTGCTATGGCACCTCAATATCCAAAGAAAATGGTGATTTGACAAACCTTTAGCAAATGGAACAACTCCAGCATTGACCTGGAGCTGGTTCTGCCAGCTGAGACAGGATCAGTCTCTAGAGCTGTCAAGCTGTCACACTTCACTAACACTGACTTCACTTAAACGTTAATAAGGAGAGGGCAGCAGACAGCCTAATTTAATGGTCAGCCCCCACAATGCAGCTTCTCCACAAGGCAGAAATGCTTGTGCAGGGCTCTGAGACTGCCTCTTGAACAGAGATGCTCTTGCTGCTTCCCACGCAGCCCTCCCACTCCAAATGGAGAGAATAATAAACTGCTCTCCCAGTCTTTACAGAGGCTAATTATCTGTCTCCAATAATATTTATTAAATTTATGGCTCCTTTAGCTAAATGATCAAACAAATCCACCAAGTGAGATTTCTCAATTTAGCAACTAGGTAATGCAATGGAATCACAAGCCTTATCTTTCATAATATCATTAGTTCAGACTCTATCTTGATAGCAAACATCATAACATCAACTGAAACCCTCTGGTTTTAAAATGTTTAAAAAGCTGGAAAATGTGTGAGGATGTTTCTAACCTTTCCAAGCATGCATACTCAATACATGCTATAAAACCCATTTCTGGAAGTTTTGTTCATGCAAATGATGGAACAGAAGAATAAAGCAGAAATAAGGAAGTAGAACTCAATACAAATTAAATAGCAATGGACATGAACAAAGCCATTTTCTCCAGATTGACCCTGGATTTCTATTTCTGTTTTAAAGCCAACTTGCATCTGAAGAAAGCAGTGGTGTTTATGCAGAAATAGGTAACACATTTTCAAACTATCATAATATTCCTCATCTACGAGTTTGTTGAAGAATGACTGCAACATGAGCAAAGTTACAGATGATTAAAGAATAATACACTAAATAAGAGGTGCTTCCTTGTAAGGTGACTAAGACTAATAAAACCAAAAGTCACAGTAGTTTCCTTTTCCACCTTCTTTCCAAGGAAAAATACCCACACAAAACTGCTGCTCCAGCCAAGGTTGTCTGAAGCTGACAGTCTCTTTAATGACTACTGAAATTATAAGATATATTTTGTTGTGTTGCTCTTACACCTGTTAAGTATTCCTCTAGTCTCCTTTTGACTCAAGTAGGCTATGGGACCAGTGATGCAGGAAAAGAAACCAGTTTTGTAAAGTTAAAACCCAGTATTATTTCACATATCCTAGCAGCATGTCTCTGATGCTCAGATGTTGCAAAGCTACAGTTCTTCATGCCCCATCTGGGCAAACATGCGACAAACAAAACATCTTCACCAGTGCTCCTTCTCCCACTCACAGAAAATTCTCTAAGTGGCTGGCAATAATATGTGTGCGGGTTTTGTAAATTTATTTAGAGGCAAAATAAAAATATTCTACACTGTCTGTCCCGAGGAAGTCACAGATTAATAATGAAAGAATCGTAATGCAAATACTGTATCTCACATATACATGCATGCAAATCAAAGAACAACTTTCATGCAAATTAGATAATGCACTTCAAATTTACTAAACTAAGATACATATGTTGTCTCTGAGGAAAAACAGAGAAATTATTCCACTAATACCATGACTGTTCAAGGCATCTTCAAAGGATAAAGAAAGAACAAGAAAACCAGAAAGGGAATAGAGCTGCACAACACCAAATGCTTTCTGCACCAAAGTAAAAGACAGAGTGCTTAGAAAATACAAATTGCAACAACCAACAGAATTCTGTACTGCTCCAAAGATATGATCATCAAGATCAGTAACATTCTCTTCCACGCCCTTGAAAGGAACAGAGTTGAAGAAAATAAAACCATGCTAAACAATGCAATGGATTCTTTGAGAGAAGAGACAGAAAGCAAGTAACGAGCTGAGGAAGGAGGAGGAAGGAGGAGGAAGGAGGAGGAAGGAG
>VZRH01002478.1:740072-781471 GCA_013397555.1 Urocynchramus pylzowi
GGAGGAAGGAGGAGGAAGGAGGAGTTCAAGTTGTAATACAAAAATACATCCTTCCAGTTAGGATGAAAAATAGCCACAATAAACAAGAGAGAAAACTCTTCCTAAATCACAAATTCATCAAGCCAGTAAGAACACAGGGAATTACATATCTTATCACTCTTTGTCTGCTGTGTTTGTCTTCATCAAAAGCAGAATGCATCATTTTTCTTAAACTGCAAGAGTCAACTTCAGCATGGTCAACATAACCAACTAATGGGAAATACAAATGTAAAGTGATGCTATCACTCCCAGCTTTATGAAGCTAGGATTAATGAAAAAAATAAGCTGAACAGAACAACCATAGGAACAAAGTGAAGTCATTCCAGAATTCAAATAAAAATCAGACATCAGCAAAATTTAGAAGACATACAGGATTAAAGTAATTTCCATCACCTCTCTGTCCCAGAGGACCTAGTGTACCACCATAACCACTCATATTCCTGAAAGCAGTGCAGAGTTCTGTGGGGAAAGGGCACAACAATCCCTTTAAAAATCAGTGTCTAATGACCATTTCTATGTTAAATCAGGACATTTAGGTGCATTGTAGTAAACAGAAATTATCAATAGCCATCATACTTTAAGAAGCCCTTAATAAAGCCACAACTCTTTAAGTGCATAATTTTACTGCCCTTGTGTACATTACTCAATGAAATTCTACCTTTCTAAAAACTTCTGTGCCACAGTCATGTTTCACCTCATTGCTTAAAACCCTGGGAGTTAAAGGCCTTCCTGCTTTGCTACTGACCCATGAAACCTACTGGGCACCGTATCTAAGAACATGGGTATGAATCACTCTTTTATTTCATTCTCTTTACTATGTACTAGGTATAGAGAAGGAAATTTTCTACTACAAAACTTAGCAGGTTTTGGCAAGACTGTCTTTCCTTCAAGAGTTAAGCTGCCTTCTCCATCTTTTCAAAACTTAGCTTAAAAGAAAGGAACACAACTGTAATGCTAACATGTTAAAAATCACTGGTAATGTTTCCAACACCACACAACTGATAAAACAATTCCTCAGCATGCTGGAAAGAAAAATAAAAGTAATTTTATTTATTTATTTATTTTTATAAAAGTAATTTATTTATTACTTTTAAAACACCAGATGTGACTGGTGTTCTAAAATAAGATTTTTCTAAAGCTATTGAACTTAATTAACTACAAATCTCTGAAATAGTCGAGCAATATACATACCTGCAATTGGAATAGTCTGTGATACTGACAGCTGTACATCTCCTGTCCCAGGTGGCATGTCAATCACTAAATAGTCCAGTTGACCCCAGTCAACCTAAAAGACAACAATATAAACATATGTGGAGATTTATGTGTTTTTATTTAGGGCACTTTGTGTTTTAGTGCAATCCTTGTTTCTTATAATGTAAACAAGTGAACCAAAAACCTTTAGAAGAATAATAATAATGAGATGCCCTCTTAGTCACAGTTTCAGCACAGGATCAAGACATTATTTTCCTGAGACACAATCTTTGCTGATCACTCAAAACTATGAGTGCAACTTTATCATTAACTTCATTGGAATAATTATTATTTCATTATTTCCCCCAAAATAATTATCAATAACTTAAGATGTTTATTTTAAGCTACTTAATCATGGGTTAGAAGCAAATGTCAGGTAAAACTCAGGCTAAAAATCAGGGGTTTGTGCAACAAATATCACTTGGGAGTTATTTCCATTAATTTAAGACTGCTTTCCTTCCTTCTTATCACTTGTTGAAACTACACAGTTTATTTACTATATACATATTTAGCCTCTTTTTTTTTTCTTTTTTGTTGTTATGAAGTTAGAGCTATCAGTTCTGGATTTTTTTCCTAGGAAAAAGAGGTGTTGGGAGAAAAGAAAAAGAAAGAAACAGAATGCCCCTGATTTCTTAAATTAAAATCATCAGCTATAATTATACAGAGTGACAACATTCTTAACATCCCAAAATTAAACAAGTTTAATTGTTTCTAGACATCAAATGAGAGCACCCATTAAAGATATCAGACTCCATTATGAGAATGCTGTGATTACTTACATTTTTTTACTAGGACAGATTTTCCAGGAGAGCCAAAAAACTCTCCCTAAAGCATGGTACACTGAGATAAATGTTCTCTTAATGAGAACAGAAATGATCCTAGACCTACTCTATGTAATAGACAGCCTACCTATACTTTATCTACACATTTCCCAACAGATATAATGGAATTATAAGGTATGTTTCTGATTCATACAACATATACAAGATACAACTGCATGAGCTACTTTAAAACAGGAGAATGCCAAACTAGAGCATTGTATTTTACACATTTCCTCAAGTGTCATTTTAACAGCAAAAAATAATCAGCACTTTGCCAGTCTCCTAGTTATTGTATAGAATACCAGACCTTGTCAGGGCAACACTCATTCATTTTCATTCATTTCTCGTACGGATGATGATCTTCTAGGGAAGCACATCCTACATGAAATCCAGATCACTAACCCACTAAGCACTCCAGTGAGAAATGGAATTTTTCAAGGCAGACTAAGGAAGAAGGAAGATTTCAGAGCACTTACGCGAGAACAGGGTGGAAAAGGTTAGCTGAAAATTCTAACTTTAGGTGTCTAAATTAGGGACTCTCAGGCACACCTCCCTTTTCTCGTTTTCTATACAAAGGCTGTAGGAACGCTAAACCATGCTAAGACGGTCTAGCTAAACAGGAAATGCAACTTCTGCTAACCACAGCAAATGCCACATTTTTTCACATTTGATATTGATCTGTCATCGCTAATATGCACATTTTGTCAAAAAAATTACATCTGGCAGACGTCTAAAATCAATTCCCATTCATAATCATACTGAGACTACATAACCCCAAAGATAAACTACATATATGTGCAAAAATATACATACTGAAATGATCATGGGTAGAGAAGCTGTTTTATCTGGAAAAAAAATCTTGTTTTCACTTTGGTTTTCTTAACGAATCTTGCTTAGTTATTCACTAGATAAATGCCAGTACCAATGAAAGCCTCCTTGTCCAGTAAAAACTACTTTGCTCCACAAACTTCCAATTTCTATGTTTCTTAATTAAAAAATCAAACACTACAAAGGTGACAAATTGAAATTATATACATGTAGTAGTTTACAACATGAATAAAGCCACATTCCTTGAAGATTTGCAGCTAAACACACAGATCTTCTGTAAGTGCATAAATTTCAACATGCAAAATCCAAATCTTTCCTAATAATCAGAACCATTTTGAAGTGCTAGGTAGGTATAGGCAATTTTAGTTTTTGAAAAGGATTAATGGATTAATTCAAAATGCCTTCGCCCCTCCCACATCTTCATGAAGCCTGATTCTGGCATCCTTTGTTAAGTCCACACATATATACAATACAATTACAGTAATCATATTCTCCGTCCTTAAATGCTTCTACAAAATACAATCAATAAACCTGTTTTTTCTTTCTACCTTGCAGCAAGATGCAGTCTGGAAACACATCTATGAGTGGCATAGCACTATCTTTATTCTAACACAGTTTCTAATCACTTTGTCCGCCAAAAACATTTGGCTCTTGGATATATTCTTGGGAAAAAAACTTGGATATTTAGTAGTTTTCAGCCATTTTCTCCAGGAGCTCACATTCAAGTCCTTTTAGGTACTAAAAGGACTACCTTATAGTAGTCCTTTTAAGCACTACTTTATGGAGTAGTAAAAAACAATCCAAATCCCACCCTTATCAGAGATAACTGGAATGAGAAGTATTTTCTCCTCAAGCTAAAAGCTGTCTGGTTTTGCATATACTTGCAGGCCCTAACTTTAAGTTAGCTCCTCCTGTGAAAAAAGTGACTTTCTAGGCTTGACACAGAGCTTTTCTTTTCAGCTTTACCAAATGTTTGCACCTCCTCCAACCTCTTCAAGCACTAGTCTCCTTCATAAAGTTCCATGTGATCATCCCATGTACCAAGCATTACAGTTGTGCAACACTCCTGGAGGTGACAGCAAACGCCAGCAGCTCAAAGCCTTTCCTCAACATTCAAATTTGTGGGGATACACAAAGTTTTGCTCAAGAAGTTACTTTCAAAATTTACCCCATACTGTAGTAGGGGAGAAAGGGTACAGAAATCAGAGGGCACCAGAGTTTTCTGCCTCAAACCTCCTTAGTAAATGACCCCATAACATCCAACAAACACTTTCTGGATCGTCCTACAAATAATGATTTTTTAAATAAAGTTATAAACCTTCGAAAACTGAAGTTAATAAAGGAGTCTTAAGCACATGGTGAATCTCATGGTAAATCTCATTGCTAGGCAACAGGAAAAAATACTCTGTTAACACATAGTGTAATTAAATTAGAACGCTTTATTTAATTTATGGCAGTGTAAACATCTTATTTCACATATTTTCTTCAAATTCATGGATTGAAAAGAAAAAGAAATGAGCTGCCTATCAAATTAAGTGTACTCTGTTTTAATACTTACAAACTTGAGCACAGAAAAAGGGAAAGGCTACACCATTCCAGCAGGAGTGGAGAGGACATCTTGCCACTGTGTAGAGGAGGAGGAAGACAGGATTTTGTTCCACAAGTTCAGAAAAAGCCATAGTAAAGATGCCAAGGTCCCTAAGTACTGAATATATAAGAGAACTTATCTTCCCACAAACCTCTCTGAGCCATGCCACTGCTGGTGGTGCTGAACTGGTGTAAGTCAGGAGGCAAACTAGATTGGAAAACCTTTCCTAGTCAAAACTAACCTTGCTTTTTATTTTGAATGCAGCCAAATAATTATCCTCAAAATTTCATTTTCCTCTTTTTCATTTGTAATTCAGGGCAAGAAGGGAGAGCTGCACCAAAATGATACAGCCAAAATTTCTGGAAAGAACTGAGCTAGTCTATTTGCCTAGTAGTGAGCAGTAGTGTCTAGACATATAGGTTTGCTCAGACTTGGGCTGGGGAATGCTGCACCTAACTCCATTTCTCACTGTGGACTTCCTCTTATTTGCTTCTATTCTGCAAGGACTGGATGTCATTTAGTTGCTCTTCCATTACCCTCCCACAGGAATGCAGCAGTATGAAAATCTTTTATTAAACACATTATTAAATGTAATTCGGACAATTTGTTATAGAAGTGTACACTTTATTTAACGGAAGAAGAAATTCCAGGTCTGTTACTAAACTGCAGCATAGTAGAAAGAAAGAGGGGAAAGACATTTTTAATTAAATTTAGAACTGGAACATAAAATCAGGAGAGGCTTTTTGAAATCTACTTTTGCCATTAATTCAACATTATTAAAATGGAACACATAATCAGGCTGTGATATAAAACACTAATTTGAATGCAAAGCCTGTTTATATACAACAATTTACCAAATCAGGACCACTGTCCTCATGTTCTCAATGAGTTCCAAGAAGTGTGTGTGTATGCAAATGTGGTTTCACACAGGAAAATGAGCTCAGATTAACAGCATATTACAGTAAATGAGTTCCCTTTGCAAGCAATAGGCAGACAGGGCTACAAAAGCCTGCCTTGTAGCATCTGAAATCTGTCAGCACCTTTGCATGTACAGAGGTGTTAATGTCTTTGCCCCTCTAATGTATACAGTGTGTAAAACATTTCAAAGCATAGAAATGTAATTGCGTTTTCCTTAAGCACAGCATTCATCTTTTTTTAAAAAGGTTTAACTTGACATTTATTGTTAAGCAAAGTAATTAAGTGCCATGTGCTTCTGTGTATTTTCCCTTGCTCAGAAACCCCATGAATGCTTCTACATAAATTACTTTAATCAATCATTCTGTTTATGTGACAATCCATAATCAAAGTACCAGATATGCATTTTGAGTAGGGGTTCTAAATAGCAAGTTAAACCCAAGGTGGAACACAGAGATATAGATGACATTTCTGCTGAGGAATGAAGCCTGAGCACCCTCCGTGCATGAGGTAGAAATGATAAAGCTTTAGAATAGAAGAGCGATTGCTACTTATGACTTTGAAGTAATCCTCATGTTTGGTTGTTTGGTAAATAACAGAAGATATTATTTATTTGTTCTTATTAAGAGGAATACATGCAGAGTTACAATCAAGCATTATGCAGGTGCAGACTTGGCAGCAGCCAGCCAAACTGAACACCAGTCTTGGAAAAACAGCAAGAGCTACACTGCAGGCAGCTTAAGTTCTATTCCTGCCAGATCCACCCTCCTCTCCTAAGTACTTTGTGTGTATGCTAATGATTTAATACAGGCAAGCAGCTGAACAAAGTAAAGGTAAGAAACTGTGCTCCTAAATGAAGATTTATATACCTATTCACATGTACTTAAGTGTTAAAATAAAGCATGCATTTAAAATAAAAACCATGTATTTTAAGATAAAAAAATTCCTTGAAAATAATATGATAAAATGACAATATGATAAAATAATTCCTTGAAGAATTACTTACAAACTGCTGCTTAGATACACACACACAAACATTAGGAACAAGTAAATAGTTTCACAGTGTAAGCAAACAGATAATTCAGGAACAGGATAATGAAACACGGCATTTTAATCTAATTTTTTAATGTACTTTCACAAGTGTTTGATAAAGAAAGGAGACATTCCCCAGACATAATCCAGAAGATTTTTAGCCACTACGGAAACTTTCTCTTTGGTAGTATCATAACAGGATACGCCACAGTGCTTAACACAACTCGACACTTTCTGAACAAACATAACTGCCCCTCTGACTTGTCCTCTGATGCTCAACCAATCTCAAAGCCTTGCAATGTAACACCATGAAAAACAGATGCACTGCAACAGTTCAAATTCCCTCTAAGGTATTTATGAGCAGTCTGCTGTGCCAAGTTCAGAGAGAAACTGAGGTGAACCGTAAGAACAGTTTGCTACAATGACATCCACAAGGAGAAGGAAATTCTCCTAGTCTTTCTCTATATAGGTTAAGAGTAACTTTTAGAAGTAAGTATCTAGGAAGAATGCCAGAGTGCTGCTCAGTTCAACAACCAGAACAGAAACTGGCCTCCTCCTCTTCCTCCCTGCTGGCTTTTAATAATGTTAAGAACTGAAGGCAAACACAGTAACCTGAAGTTTTCTGTCACCTTCATTTGTATAACCAACAAAACTAAACACCTGGCAGAAAGCTACAATAAAGAGGTTACTCTCTGTGTGATGTTCCAGGAGACAGGAAGGCACTCAACACCAAGCTTCTTCAGGAAGCCCAGTCAACATCATATCAGCTGGAAGGGAAGATGGAATCCAGCTGTGGGCAGTCTGGAAAGTCCACAAGAGCAGGGGATGACTGAAAAGGAATAATTCTGATGAAGACTGTCTCAGCACTACCACATATAAAAAGCTCTTCCTCTAGGTTCTAGCTGTTACTACAAAGAGCTTTTGTGAGCTGTGATTGCCATTTCCCAGAGTCTGTTCTCTAAAAGATGAGAGTTTGGAAAGCAAACTTCTATAACACAGTCTTGAGATTGATCACTGGTCTGCTGCTCTCTCTCTCCCTTGAACCACAGTCTGCAATACATAATTTGCAGAAACTTTTCTTCAGAAATACACCATGGGGTTATTTTCCCAGGTTCTACAATACAGAACTGCTTGTAGTTCAGCTGCTGAATAATGACAACAAGAAAAGAAATACAGAATAAGCAAGTGTCTATTCCTATGTCTTTCTGCAATAAAACTAAGCAAAAAAGTTAAGTAAAGGTAAACAAATCAGAAGAAACTGAGCTAGCATCACATCTTCTAATTAAACTAATCACCAGGTTGATACAGCTATGTTAAAAACATCATCTAAACCAGAAATTCTCTTTGAGTTCTCTTTATGAATAAACAAAGGCAAAATCATTGTTTAGCTATCAAACCCAAAGCCAAATTACACATTTTTAAGGCAGTATTATCAAGACCCAACTTTAGCTCATAAAATTTCTATAAGCTGTCTGAATCAGATTTTCCCTAAAACAACAACAGAAGGAAATATTATAAGTATTGGCAACAAATATCAAAAGGCAGAAGCTTAATAAGCCCACTCCCCATATGTATTTCAGCCTATACTTCTGTAATGATGTTAAAAGCTGATATATAATTTAAGACTGAAGAGTTAAACTATGCAATGGAAAGCCATGTTCCTAAATTACTTTGTACATTATTTAACTTCCTTAAGTTGCTTGAGAAGTAAATAAAATATTTTCTTCTTAAGTTTCAGTTAATTTTCCAACTTAAGAAAAAAAGGTTATAAATTCCTTACTGGGGTACCAACAAACTATTGTAGGTACCATTTCATGACTATCACTAAAACAATGATTTTAAATCAGCACTTAGACTAAAAATCACTAGATTAAAAATGTCAGAAAATTCTGTTTCTCAACAACAACGTACAATGCTTTTCTTGTACAGAAAAGGGAACTTCTACAGAGGCCAGTCTGAGGCCTTCTGGCAAAGGATAACTGAAGAAAGTAACACAGTAGGTGTTACTCAAGTAACTTAAAATGCTACTGAAGAAAACCCTCCAGTATTACCACAAATAGTGCAACATAAAAACTAAAGTAGAATCAATTAGATGTAGACCACTGAACAGAAGCCAAAAGACAGTCAATCTCAATATAGAACTTAATTTTCTGCCTAGCAAGAGGTTATCAGGTTTTAAAGTAAGCAGCCTTGAGCTGAAACATTAATTTTAAATAATAAAATGCTCATTTTCTTTTTTTTTTTTTTTTTAAAACAACCTGGTTTTGACAAATATGGATTAAAATTTGTTCTCCAAAATTTCTGTACTTAAATTCACAAGTACATCTTTGGCAGTCACTGAATTCAAAAAAGTCACCCCTTGCAAATGAAGTGTTGGAGAGTCTGCTTGAATTACCTCAAAGCACAAAAATCAGTACTTCCAACAAGAAGTAACAACAAGGCTGCACAAAAGATAGAACCTTTCAACTCTACAGGAAGACTGAAGAAGATGAAAGAATGTGTGAAATAATGTAAGCAAGAGTATGAGAGCCAACAGAGCAGATTCATGACCATAGGACTGCGACTCTGAAGCTGGTATATGTTCTCAGTCAAAAAACTCCCTTTAGGTCAGAAAGGTGCAAGAAAAATTGCATATACATTGTCCTTACAAACAGCAGAACACAGAAAGGGCATTAATGACACAACAAGATGTAAAAACAAAAACAAATCAATTTCAAACCTATACACATTTTGCAGTCACACACATACCATAGCCACAATTTAAAGATGTGCTGAATGTTATATTCCTGGAGGAGTAAGAGCATTTACTATGAATTAGACTACAGATAATCTATTAAAGTGTGAAATTATAGATTGGCAAAATAATTGCTGTGCCCACAGAACCATGCTTTTGCATTCACTAGTGTCTTCAGTTATGAATCTGCAACAATAAAAGTGTTATTTATATTCTAAACCTAATTAAAATAATTTGCTAAAGGTGCTGCTACCATGAGTCTCAGGGACATCCAGAGATTAGTGCCAAGCAATAGTGAGTCTTCATATTTTTATTCACTTCCTAGCTTTTTCTTTAGCTCCAGTCCTTATTTAATAGTTTTTCATACAGAATAAAAAATCTAGCAAAAAAAGAATTTTAAATGGTGTCCACTTTACTTGCATAGTAAGAGCTGGATTCCAAAGGCAGCATTCTGCTAGGAGAACATAATCTTTCTTTTAAAAGAAAGATACTATTGATGGAGCAAAACAGTAAGTGAAACATCTTCTACAGCTTCATGAATAGTACAGAAAAGCAGTTTTTCCTTTGTTAGGGAGGGGGAGGGGGAAAAAAGCCCCATGACACTAATCTCTGGTACCTTAAGCACAATTACTTTACGTTTGTGTCAATCACTTGGGATGTGAGAAATAATCACTTTCTACAAAGAATACTGGTACAAAACCTGCTGCTATTCTTGGATATCTGCAGTTATTTTCTCGGAGTAAAAGAGATATGAGAGGATGGTTTGAGTGAAGGATCAATCTGTCAGCTTCCAACAGACAGAATGCAAGCTGGATTATTAAAAAGAAAAGAAACAACACTCTGCAATCAGTTTAACATATATTAACTCAATATTAATTTTTAAAATCTGTTTATGCAGTTACATTCATAATTATTTAATAAGTAAAATTAATGTGTAATGCTAAACAATGTGTCTAAGTTCAATCAATATTCCAAGGTAGAAGGTTCCACTTCTATTTTGATCCAAAAGATGAAAAAGAACAGCTGAAAAATGGGAAAAAAACATGCTCACAAAGCAGCTTTGGTGAGCTCCACCTACACATTCTCCCAAACATCTTGACTGCTCAGGAAAGGAAACAGAACATCTCCATTGAGCATAAAATTTCAACCTGAAGCCAATTTGGGATCCATGAATTATACACACATTTGTGGGAACAGAGAAAGTCTTACAAGCCCAATGTAGCAGGCAATCTCTAAACGCACCTGCCACTGGCAACACTGAACCCAACACAAAGCTGAGCACATGTGGCCCTTAAAAAACAGAAGAATCAAACCAAAAACAAAATTGCAAAGCCTGTGGTTCTGCTGTTATAATAGCGACTGCTTAATAACACAATTAGACATATGAGAGAACCTACCCATTAATGGGAAGATGTCAGTTTTCATTTCCCAGGCAGCTGGATAAAACCATGTATGCAATAATGCAAAAGCCACAGAAGCCACCATGATCCTATACAAGGCTGGCAGCTAAGGTATTCACCTAGAAAGCTAAAGCTTCAGGTGAACTGAATTTCCGGCACAGATCTGGTCACGCTCCCCCTTCAATCGTGTAGTCCTGCCCTCAGGAATCTTGCATCTCCAGCTGTAGTGCAGGGGGTTATTACTGCTGAATGGGACTGCAAGGCACTCTCCAGGGTAGCAGGTAATACAGCCTTAAATGCTAAACTGCTAATGTAACCAAACCTGCACCTCTCACCTCCAGGCTTCCAAGGCTGTTACTATGAACAGAGAATAAGCCTGTGAAGTTCAGCTGAAAGAAGGAACGTGGCACATAACAGAAGATGCTCAGTTTTGGCTTTAAATCTTCACTCCACACAACTGTCCAATAAGGTTATGTTTAGGTGCTGAAATCCAGGAGAGATAGAAAGCAAGTCCACAGGCCTCTCCTTACAGCCCTCTCATTCAACATCTTCAGTACCGCTTCATTCCACTTGGCAAACCTACTCCCACTGACTTACACAATCAATTTCCACTTATTCCACACCAACTCCAAACTTCAGCACTCCAAAACACAGCACCTATTCTGCAACAGCACTGATGAAGAGTCTGAAGGTACCTCCAGGTGGGCAAAGTAACCCCTCATTACCACTGAGAAGGATAAGTGATGTACTCTCACCACTCCAAGTACGCAGTGACTCCAGGCTAAGCTTTGGTTTAACTTTCCATTCCTGCAGGCAGAGCACCAGCCTCTTAGGCACAGCACAGCCATGCCCACATCCCTTACTGCATCTAACCTACAGCAGCTAGAAACAAAGAACAAACCCTCTTATTAGTGGAGGAGAACAGAGAAGAGTAGCAAGGTGTAGAAGCAGAAGAGTAGCATTAGGTGTCTCCTATTTTTTTGAAAAAGTTTACATAAATACTGGAAGTTTCATTTAGAAAAGAAAACAAGCAGTGTTTCTTTCCTTTGCCCCTCTACCACCACTATCCCTGTTTAGCAAACACTTCAAATCTTGCTTAAATCACTACCTCTCTCCAAGAATGATGCCGGATGCCATTTAGGCACAAAGTTCTGAACTTTGTTGCAGAGAAACCTTAAACAACTTCCCTTTAAAACCTTGAGGGGGAAAAAAAAAATCTAGCCCCAGCACAGCCATTTTGAGACGTTATGAGCTCTCAGCCATTTCTTCTTGTCTAGTCAACAAACCCAGCAAAACAGTTGCATGCTTTGCATTTGTTTTGTTTTATGCAAAGGAGAGCAGACACATGCATACCTGTGTAATATATGTGAGAGATGAGACTACAGGAAGCAGAGCAAAGAAAACACTCTCCCAGCCTGTTCCCACAGCAGCAGTTAACTGCACAGTCATAATCATGACAGCTGAGGAACCAGGCCAAGAAATGTTTGCTGTAAATACATTCTCACTATGCTGTTAGGCTTTTTTTTTGCCTTTCTTTTAATCCTCAAAGACATTTAAAGTACATTTACTGCAAATGCTTCCAGTTCAGCAGTAAGATGTTGGCTAATGGTTTTTGGGTTTTTCTGGTTTTCTTAACACTTCTTTCTATGATTGTCAATTCCTTTCAGCAACTATAATCCCTTTTCATATCAGCTGCTAATGAAAGCCAATAAAGCAACAGGGAGCTGTATGGATCCCACTTCATTAAGGGAAGAAAGGCAAGAGAACAGGTTCTGTAGCTTCAGCTGGAAACAAAAAGAATCAAGCCCATATTTGTTCAGTCACACCCACCCCAAAATACACAGGAACACACAAGTCAAAGGGTGACAACAGAAGTACTCTAACTGGGGGACAGAGGAGTGGAAAGAAAGAGCTTTCTGTCATCTTTCAGATTTCTGGCTACAGTATACCTCTGCATCAACGTTCAGCTTCTGATCTCCAGGAGTGCCATCATTTCCTTTAAATATGTACATATTGATTGGGACTGGTTAAGGCAGTTCTCTCTGGACTGACACAACCTTTCAAGGCGATTATTAACATATAAGCAATTTAGTGATGATTATACAAATTCCTGTAGCAAGCTTTTCTAAACAGCAACATCACAGCTGAACCACAGTATAGAAATTACTGTAGAGATTTCCACTGATTTAAGTCAGTTCAGAAGGAGAAGAAACTAGTTTATTCATCCTGTAGTCTCAGCAAAATAAACATAACAAAAAATAAGTACAAAATTCTTTTAAAAATTCTTATAAGGTATGAATGGGTCATCTTATCTTGTCCTTGAAACAGTTTCCTTAATTTCAGTGATAAAATGAGAGAACAAAACTTGACCTTCCTTGATTTAAAGGAAAGCTTATTAAAGACTTAAGAAAAATCTCACTAACATTTGGAATTACTGTTTGCCATCTATTAGCTGTAGATGCAAACTTAAGTGGCATATTCTAGTGCAGTTTTAGCACTGGCAGTTAAGTCACTGTTCATTACTGAGTGCTGCTCCTCTCTTTCAAAATACCTCCAATAGCAAAGGACCTTTCTAAATAGAACAAATATTTAATACCAATGATTTTATTTAGGGATGAAAGGTCCTTATCTTTTCATTCTCATACTCTAGATCACAAAAATAAAAATAGAAAAGCTTTCCAACTCCCTAAAGATGCAACTGCTCCTATTGCTTTGATAAACTTTTTCCTTTTGCCAAAACTGGTGGCCAACTTTAGCCTGAACTAACCACCTCTATGTCCACCTTGGGCTGAGGCATCTCAAAACAGAAGAAATAAACAGAATAAATATTTTCGTAGTTGTGGAAAAGCTGGTAAATTTTCTACTGTAGTGACACTGTAAGTAAGAGTACTGTATTTTAGAATTATGCACTGCAAATATGCAAAAACCTACAATCTTTGTTGTTTATAATATAAGCATATACATATAGCAGCTTTGTTTAGTACTATGATATGTAAACTGTAAATATCTGCTACAGACTATCTGCCTCAATTACTTGGAGATAAATTGGATAAACACATGAATATTGTGAAACACATGTCAGTTTTGAAATTAGCAAGTATCCTAAGATGGATGGATATTTGCCAAAACACAAAACATAGAAAGAGGAATACAGTATAAATCTTCACTAAGCATATATATTTCTGCTACATATCTTCTGTTGATACACAAACAAGTGCACATAGACTCTTACATTTGTACTAGAACACTAAAAGTCTACAAAAGGTTGAAAAACAAAGAGCTATTTATGCTTCTTACCCCTTTTGTTAAAATTTCTCATTGCACTGTCTCACTCTTTTCCTGTCTTGAAAATTTAGTGCCATAATACAAGTTAAATGCCTTCAATGTTCATCTCTTGATAGTTCCCTTCCTAAACCAGAAAGTGTTAAAAATAAAAAGAATCATCTGGCTTCACAGTAGTGCTCATTCTTCACTTGCTCTTTACATTTACAATAAGAATAATTTTCAGCATTGATTCACTATTACTATTCTGGGCATCCTTTCAATTCGCTGAAAATATAGCTACCAAAAAATCAGAGCCATCACATTATTATTGTCTTACTCCTGACCCAATATGTACCATTCTAATTCCCATTTCATTACTCCCTCCCATCCAACAATACTGTCTCACTAATTTTGTACTGATAAGACATCTTTTTGTACACACTAATAGTAACTTCATCTCTAACATTTACCATGTAAATGAAGAAACACAGCAAATAGTTCTTGCTATCCTTAAAATCCAAATTTGCACCTATTATCTTAAGACATTGCCAAAGAGTGTAGAGGTAAATCCAGAAGGAGAAAATAATCCCTCAAATAGTACCACTAGGAATGACAAGTGATGTATTCCCACCACCCCAGGTATACAGTAGCTCCAGGCTAGGCTTTGGTTTAAATTTCCTGCAGGCAGGGTACCAACTACTGAGGCACTCCAATGTTCAGTGCAGCAATACCAATGTCCTTTTTTGCATCTAACCTACAGCAGCTAGAAAGAAAGAACAGACCCCTTTGTCAGTGGAAAAAAAAAAAGAAGAGTGGCATTAGGTTTCTCCTGTAGTCCACATTTTGAAACTTTCCATATAAATAAATACCACCAGTATTCCTGTTTAGAAAACACTTAAAAACATGGCAGCCTTCAGTTCATGTCTCCAGGGTCCAGTCTTGCGCTCATTCCTGCTTGTCTTTTGTCTAAAAAAGTCTTACATAAAATATTTATTCTACTTGGTTTTTTAAGATGACTTTTGCTACCATCTTTGAATTTTTCTCTGTCCAATTAGAATTAGAACTCAGGGTTGACACTGGTGGCAAGATTCAACAAAGAAACAAAATCAATGTATGCTTCTCCATGCACTACAGAGAATGGCCAGATCTCTTAGTCTGAGTTTCATAGAGGCCTGCATCCTAGACAGTAAACTATTAAAGCTAATGCAAAAAAAATTGCCAGAAGTCTTCAGCAAAACTTCTTTATGCCATCCCTACTCAATTCTTAGTGCCTGAGAGCACATCCATGCATGCTTCAAACCTCTCCTAGATCAAAGTACTTCTATAAAAAGAGGTATGATAGGAAAACAAAAGATATATTTCTTCCGTTTTTTTCATAGTTCACATTAAGGATGCTCATTCAAGAGATAAGGCCTATTTGTCTTTGACTTTTATGTCTCCACCGCAGCACCTCGACAAGTCTAAAGAGACAAATGCTACTGAGGAAAGGATGGTCTCAGTCATTATGTTGAAACATGCTCATTTGACTGCAACACTTAATGATAGGACTCCCTCGCTTAGTGATCAAGGCAGTCATATTAGAGAGACACCTACATTCAGTCTGACTGCTCTAACCAATGATTTCTGTGATAGGCAGAACCATATTCTTCTCTCTGAGCTTTAATGGAGTTACAGACCGACAGTCAAATAGGCAGTGGAATGCCAATTTCAGAACTAATCCCAGATTCACAGAACAACTTAGGTTTGAAGGACCTTGGGGAAACCTCTGTCTGCACAAAGCAGAAACAACTCAGAGCAGGTTACTCAGATTCTTGCCCAGCTGAGTTCTTACTATCTTCCGAAAAAGAGTTTTGAGAATCTCTCCTGGCAACCTGTTCTGACATGCAATTGCTTCAACTGTAAAAAACCAAACCACCAACACCCCCTCACATTTCTTACTATATATTGCAACATACATTCATTACACCTTGTGGTATTAATGTGCATGTCCACAAATAATCTTCTTTCATCTTCTCTGTATGTATCCATTAGGCAGCTCAAGACAGCAGCTCATATCTCCCTTTAACTGTCCCAAAACAAAACAAACCCAATTCCTCAGTGTCTCTTTGCACACTACATGCTTCACACCCCAGTATCACCTTGATGGCTCTTTGCTGGAGAATGTACAGGCAAGGTCGCATGTACAATCAAAAGCTAAGCAATTGTATATCTATCTGCAAAAGAGATTAAGGTTCTGAATACCAGTCATGGTGAATGCCAGTGATACATTTACACTGATCTCAGGCATTCTTAAAAGATCTATGTCATTGATACGAATAGACAGTGAGAACCAAGAACACAAAAAGTATTGTGCTCAAAAGAAAAAAGGTTTTATAAATTTATTGTATAAATATAAAAAAGTATCAAAGAAAAATGTTTATATTTATTTGGAAGTTGTAAATACTAGTCTTTGTATGTCTCTGCATCTCTCACAAAAAATGGTAACTCACTACAGTGCTGAACACTGCATAAACAGAAAAATAATTTCTATTGTCCCAAAAACATAAGGCAAAAGACAATACATGGTCACAAACAGAACTGAAAGGACAACTCTTAGGAAACCATACTAATCAATCAGACAGATAGCTCAGCATGTAGTACTTAACTACTTCAGTGACTATGTTCTCGTTGTTTACTGCTTCAAATCAAATACACATTGTTCCTCCTAATGCAGAAAGCTTTCCCCTAGTTTTTCCATTGTTCTGTTTATAAGAAATGCAGTTATACACACAGACACATAAGGCAGTGCAAAGCTGAAAATTTACAGGCTGAAGAATTTCTGAGCTATAAGACAAGAGTGGTATGCACACACATGCCAAACAAGATTGGACTGATGTCTACAGACACCATACTCAGAACACTCTGCTGTTTAGAATGTGCACAGTAAAACAGTCAATGGCAGCTTGGTAGCTATTTTACCAGATATAAATACATTTGTTCTCAATACTTTACCTATTTTTGTCTTCTCAAGTGCAGCATTAACATATAGCTAAATAAACCCCACCTAAAGAAACTCTGGCCCCAATCTATACCTGCAACCTCTCCAATGTAAATGGTGGAAGGGAGGATACCAATGACTACATACATATTTCTCAAATAGTAGTAACTGCATACAGGAATTTACTAAGTAAAGTCACTCAAACAAAAATAGTATTGAATATCTATAATCTCCTCTATAGAGATGAGTCACTTCAGACTGATCAGAAATCCGAAACAATATAGCCTCCATAGCATTTGCTTTCCAAAAATTAAATACTACTTCTGTTTCCAAGTTGCCTTAATCACAAATCTTCAAACATGAATTTTTACTGTTCTATTCACTCAACAGCTGCTTTTATGGCAGCTTTCTCATATGGGCTCTTGAAATAACCCAGACCTCACAACCCATAGTTTGCACAATATTTTAAAGACTATCTATCCATTTGTCTCTATCTTCTCTATTCCCTACAACGTATGTATGCAGGTTCTGGCTGCAGCAGAGTTAATTTTCTTCACAGGGACAACATGATATACTCTGCAACTACCTGTGTATGATGACTGAGCATCAGAGAATTATGCTACAAAAAAGGTCCAAGTACATATACATACATTCACACACTCCACCATATAATTGCTACCATCACTATCTCCGGCAGGTGTTGGTTTCCAAAGAAAGTAGCACACACTTTGCTAGCCAAATTTTCAAGATTATGTAATTATGCGATTAAATAATCACATAAACTGATTTCAAATTTTTTTAAAGGATAAGGCTGAATCTTTAGACTACAGCCCTGCTCAGCTCTGGGTTAGGTAACAAAATAACTTTGATCCTTCTTCTGTTTAATTTATGGTTTTCATCATGAATTTACAGGGGATAAAACTTGTCCAAGCATCAAAGTAAAAGGCTACACTATTTTTTGCTGATAATGGCTCTGCATTGGAAGTTTGATTTAATTTGCTTTCTGCTAACTTCCCTGTATTCTTCCTCTCTAATTATATCCATCCCTGTGAAACTTTGTTTTATTTTAATTTTCTTTCAATACCTACCTTGACTAAAACAGAGGCTAAAGTGGTGCTAAAATAAGCTGGAACAGAGTTGGAGGAATTACAGTTTGATGATAATAAAAGCATTTTAGGGACTCATTAGAATTAAGCCATTGCAGGGAAAACTTCATCTTTCTGGGAATGTGGCTTCATCCTTATCAAATACATCAAAGGAACCTTTAGGATTCACAAATACTTAGCAGCACTGAGGCTCTACTTTATAGCCATAATATACCGAAGATGCAAAAAATATTCTGGATACTCTTGAAAACTATGATAAGGAAGAAACACAAGAGTCCTGCCTCTTAAGATCTCACTAGCCTGCAAAAACATAGGTTAAAATGTCATGTCAGGGTAAGAAATCCTATTAAGGGTGTTTATCAACCTGAGATCCATGCTTTGAAAAAACAGCAGACTTCTAGGCTAGTTTCAAGGGGACTGTTTATACAAAACAGAATTGCTGGTATCTATAATCCATGTTGTGTAGGCAACGCTTGCTTCCAGTAGTGATATAACTTTATCTATTGATAGGACAAAGATACAAGGAAAATATTACATAATAAAATATGCCCTTGCATTTTATCTGTAGTCCCATTTTTATTTGATTTTTTTTTAAAGAGAAGCAGACTTGTTGGAGAATATTGATTTTTTTTGTCCTTCTCTGCTGATAGTTCAACTAGGTAACAGACACAGAATAAGATAGTGAGCCCAAGATCAGAGAAACCAACACTTGCTATCTTTTAATATTAAAAGTTTTGCTGATTACTCCCTAAACCCCCTCCATTTGTATTGCTTCTATGACTGTAGCAGACAGTAAATTGGCAGTCAGCACAGTGCCACTTCCTTTCTCAGAGCCTTTTGGCAGAATAATTGCCATAACACATTCCAAAACATACAGCAGGTTTGTATCTGCACCCTTCTAGCTGCTCTTTGCCATCAACTGTCAAGACGTCCGAAGACAGAAAAGAGAATGGTGCTAGAAAACTTGTCATACAGAGTGTATGGGACAGTGGTAATGGTATTTGAAACCCATGATGAAAAAGCAGTTCAAATCAGAGAGCAAGTTTTGCTTGCCTTCTCTTTTTTTTTTTTAATAATCTTTTTTTGTGTCTAACGTTCTTAGCTACCTACTTGATACTTATTTCAACAGCTTTTCAGACACATTACTGCTCGAGTGCAGGCTTTAGGCAACTCTCAGAAAATATCGTATCTTTACGGTGCTTAGCCTAAAGGTCAATCATAAGTCAGTCCCACAACAAATACAGCAAGATGATGAGTTTTGAGGTAGGTTGTTTAATCTGAACCAAATACCATAACACTGAGTCAAGATACACAGGGTAAAGGAACAAAGTAAATGGGACCAGACAAAAGAGTAGGCAGCTTCTCAAGTGAAGTGAAAACGGCATATAAAAAGCCCAGTGCCATGGATGACACTGGAGAGCTATGAAAGCTTTCTACCTGGACTTTAATTATACCTTCAGAGAAAAGAGTGATCTTTTAAAACTTTAATTAAAAAAAAAAAATACTCTCTTCTATCTCACCTACAGGCAAGCAAGATTCAAAAGAAGTGTTAACAGAGGTGAAAGACTTTTTACATGAAGATAACTGTGACAGGGAAATAAAAACCCAGGTAAGTGATAGACCATCCTGAAGTGTAAATGGGCCTAGAGTACATCTTACTATGTTAACAAAGAAGTCACTTCTCAGACACAACAAAATTTTGGGCAATTTCAAGACACAGAAGCTAGACATATATTTAACAGAAAGAGTTACGCATATGTTTATAAGGATCAAATGTTCCATTACTGTTTGCAATTCACTTTCACTACAGGAAATATCATTTCCTTCTGTACTTCTTGTTCTTTCAATAGCTTAAGAACATCCCTTTCCTTCTTTTCTATTGATCAATTATTTTGTTATAGAATCAATATGCTATATATTTTCAATTATATACTAATTGCATACACATACATCAATATATAGGTAATGTAAGTAATACAGCATCCTAAACTGTTTACTGTGCTTGGTATTACAAGGCACATTTCCTTCAAATTCTGCTAAAGGAGAACAATATGATGTGTTGCAGAAAACCACCCTTGCTCATGAGATATGCATTACCAGAGAAGCACCAAGCACTCATTACTTCACTATTATTTCCTATTATCTACCAGTCTAACACTATTCAATAAATCTGTATTACAAAGAGCGAGATCACACGCAGTAAGTACATACAAAAAGCATTTTGTATACATTTAACAAATAGATTTCACAAAGTAAGAATTCCATAAATTTTTAAAAATTCCAAGTGTAAGGGAAGCATTGAAACACTCATTACAGGCACTCATATTTTTAAGTCAACAAGTACCCATTAAAGAATTTGGAAACTAAGCAACTGAAATGCTTTACTGCAGTATCAGAAGCATGGTAAACCCTGGAAAACAGATTTGTTCATATGGAAAAAAAGAAAACGCATCCAAAATTATTCACAGAGTGAATGCATAGTCTTGATGCTATCAAACAATTAAAAAACCTCTCCACCATCTAACAGTAACCACAAATATGAAATCCCACCAATGCTTTTAGGGAAAAAGTCTGGGAACATCTATGTTGTCTATCAGGCTGAATTAACTATTTTAAGAAGTTAGTATTTTACCAGCTTGTCTGAATGCACAGGAACTTCTTACACTTACATTATACTACAAATCTAGATTAGGGAGCTAATTTAAATGGTTTCTATGCAGCTAATGAAATAAGCTATTTCTTAAGAATATGGTTTTAGAAAATTAAATACCAGTAGAAGTATTTTATTCTTGGAAGCAACTTTATCCTGTTAAACAAGAGGTAACAGCTAAGACCAACCAAAACAGATAAAGAGAAAACAAAAATTTCTGAAGTCCCCAACAGATCACAAAACTACTTCTAATATAAAATGGAACAACAGTATCTTTAAAAGGATCATCATATGCTGTGGTTCTCTCTTGTTTAGGTGTCCAAGATTATTAAACTATTGGTCCTGCAATTAACCTGTTCTTGAGAATGGTACAAGGGAGATTACAGTTTTTAAAAACAAAACAGCACGTCTCAGTCTAGCGTGTATTCTTTCCTTTCTTAAAGCCACCTGGACATCAGACAGACCTGCTCATTTTCCCTGTGATCTGTGAGCTTCACTTCAGAGGAAGAGATGCAAACTTTTCCAGCTCAGATTTAAGACTATCCTGGTCATAATGCAGAAGCAAAATGCATGTGGGCAGGAGAAATTTAGCCACAGAGCCTTCCTCCTTCACAGCTTAGGTTTCACTGCCAGGGAAATCAGTGATGCCCTGAGCATTAATGGACTTGTCTCGTTCCCACAGCATGGTTGGCCAGCATGTAACTGCTCTGGTTGCTAGGAAGCAGCAAGCTCATTACACAGCATCAGCAGCACCCTGCACAAGGATGCTGGCACATGCTCCCCATCTGGGACACTCCGGACTGAGGAGCAGCACTGCAGTGCCTGCCAGCCTCCAGTCTCCCAGGGCAGAGCATGCCAATACAGCAGGTGCAAACTTGAGTTCTACCTTCAAGGTTTTACATTCTAGTTTCCTGAGCCAGCAAGTTCAACATAGCACACAAAGAGGTCAGAATGGTCTCCACAGCTATAGGCATGGATACCCCTCACTTTTAAAGGTCAATTCTAGACAACGATGTTCTTCCTGAAATTTTGGCAGATGCATGGTTTCTGTCATCAGAGCAGTAAGTGCCACTATTCTAAAATCCATGCTAAAGGAGACATTGGTAAAAATGGAAAAAAGATGAAAAAATTAATTCTTTTCAGTTGTTAAAGAAGCACAATATTTGGAAGCATTTAAAGAAGACAAACAGAAACCTTGCGATCTCCAGGCTGTATACAGTAGATCCCTAGAATGGATGTCAGCTGTGAATGATCGGGGTCACTTCTAAGTCTAAACATGCAACCTTAATGCATTTTTTCAGCTATTTGTCTCATTAGCACTCCACAGATCTCTTCAAAATAAAAGAAAAAAAAAATCTGCCACAGAATAAAGAAGTTATTCCACTTCTACATGCCAGAAAATTTATTAACTAACAATCTATCTGCATTACACAGAGATTGTAGCTAATGATTTCCCTGTACCTGTCACTTCAAATGCCATCCAAGAATTCTTAGTGCTGGTGAATTAACAAGCACATAAGGGAATACAGCAGTAGATATGCATAGATACCTTGCATTCAAATCCTTAGGTAACTTCAAAATACCTTTTTTTTAACAACTGCATTAAGAAACATTAAAAGGAATGAGACAGAAGGCAAATTGGAGTAATTCACTCATCAAAGACATAGAACAACGGCTCTGTTTGAGGGGGATAGGTAAACACAAAAGTATCAATGCTCCCCCTTACCTGAATTTAAGAAGACCAAGACACAAAAATGCTCACCACTAACATATGAAATAATGTCATGGACACCTATGTATCAGTTAAACGCATTTCAAAATAACTGATTACTTTGAAGCAGAAATACATAACTAAGCCTTACCTGTCTCAACAATTTTTCAACAGCTGACATTACCATGAGCCCTCTCCACACAACCGGGGCAGTCTCTTCTATCAAGAAACCCATAGACATGCTGCAACAACAAACCAAACACTTGAGCTTTACAGCACAATACCAAGTACATCTGAAAAGAAGCTTGATTTAAATAAAAACATATGCTCACCATGCGATTCCATAGTTCTTAAGGGGCCTCATTAGATTTTCTAAAACAAAAGCAAACAAGGGTGTTTTTTTGGAAGGGGAGATGGTTTTAGGGTATTTCGGGTTTTTTTAAAGAAATAAGCTTGCACATTTTTTTATCTTTTAAGAGCAATTTTCCCCTCTCTATTTAAACAGTTGTTTATTTTTCCCCCTCATCTCTTCATTAAGTGTATGGATTTACCTATTCTGCCCAAGAATCTGACTCCACTTTTTCTTAGGTTGTTACATTTTACTAATATCATTCATTTTTTGCCAGAATAACAATGCATTTGCCCATAATATAATGTCACGATGTGCTGCCAAAATCAATCTAGTTTTATGAAAACTCTATGCTGAAAGGCATAGATTCCCTATCAGGAATCACTAAAAGGTGAGTCATTTATACTGGAACAAAACCAAAGTCATACAACATGGTGGGACTTTAATTCTTATTTTTTAATCTACCCTATTCACTAATCTCATGAATCAGAGGAGTATTCCCATTAACGTACCAGATATTTGGGGAATTTGTCTCCTTCTGTTAAATCTGCCTGAGAAACCCCAGAGTAGAGATACCCAATAAAGCCATCCCTAAACTACACATTGTCAACAGCTCTAGGTAATTAGTCACAGATTTCTTCAGGTTGATAGAAATCTGCAGGACTTCTAAAATTTCTGTAGGAACAAAAGATGCTTATTTGAATATTGCAGATGTATTGTCCTTGTCATGCTTCTTATTCCTATGCCCTCCAGTGTCAAGAATAAAAAACAGGGAGGGAATATTGTAATTGTTCTGCTAGCAAAGGGGTGTGCAAGCAGAAAGCAAACAAAACAATAAAAAAGAAGGCATTCAAAACAAAATCTCGCAAAAGCCAAAACTCTTCCTTGTGGTTTCTACCATCTAAATCCACACCTTATCTCAAAATGGCACACACACTCACAAGAAAGAACAAATGGAATTTTATTTGGTCTAGCTGATATCTTGGAAGAGCATGCACAGGCAGGGACTAGCAGAAAATAGGAGGAATACTTTAAACAATAGAAAATATACTATAGTGCAGATTTTGACGGAAATCTTTGATGCATCCGAAGTAAAATACACAAAGAGAGTAAAATAAAAACAATGTGAGTAAAATAAAAACAGTGCATTCAAAGCTGAACTCCAAATTCAGATAAAATAACAACCAAGAGCATACAAATTGAACAGCTAAACTCTACAGATGAAAGCTTTCAAGCAATCAACTAAGTGAGCATTCAAGCCATGTAATTTTGTAGAAATATGGTGGAGAATAAATTGGATGTTTTGGTTTACAAATCAAAAAGAACAAAACAGGAAGATAAACAAATCACTTGTATGACTATTGCATTCAGGAATGAGTTGGGAGCTGTTACTGAAAAAGAGATTGGCTTGGACTGATACACTGCACCAGTGCATACAGCTCTTCTTGACTTGTGCAGCTCTTCAGTGTTGAGTCAGGACTTACTTTTCTTATACTGTCTAACCACATTTCTAGCAATCACAGTCTTACTTCTCCCCCTACATTAAGACAGTTTAGTTATGAAGGGGTTGATGACACTGAACATCAGCCTAGAGCCATCTCTAGGCACTGTTTAGGTGTCCTGGTAAATAAGACATGCATCACAACAAGTTAAAATACTGTTAAAAGTATTGAGAGCAATTACTACATATTTACCTAAGAGAGTGTTAAAAAATAAGAAATAGGAAAAAAGCATTTGCAACAGTGTATACCATTGCAGATTCAAGGTTTCCTTCATTGTTTAATCACACAATAGGGACAATTTTTAAGACAAAACAAAATGGGGAGGCCAAGTTTGACTGCCGATCATGAGGCTCAGGAACTGGAGAGTAAGATGAATGGAAAAGATGCATTATTCTGGGAAGCTCACCAAAATACTAAGCCACTTCTCAGCTCAGTCCAACTGCTCTATACTTTGTCAGTCAAACACACAGAGACATCTCAACATCCACTACCTGCATGGACAATTTCTCCTCTGCAGAGACCAGGTACACAGGCTGAGCTCACATACCTTGCAACATTTCCCTCTCCTTCACAAAATAGGAGAGCTGCTGGGAGTAGATAAACACCAACCTACAGAGCAGCAAAAGGGGCCTCTGTTTTTAAAAATATATGCATGGTTTATTTCTCAACAGCAGAGTTTCCTTTTATTAAAACTGCATCTTATTTTCTTTGGTTAACAACAAGGACTATAAAATGCTCTGAGCAGCAAGATTTAATCAAATTTATACAAGGCAGAGGAACAATTCACAACTTGCTGTATATTCTGGCTATAATGTTCTGCATATTTTCAAAGTAATACAAAATAGTGAAGAGCTCCCCACTGTTTGCCTACTGCTAGAAATCATTCTTAAGACTAATCTCAAATCTAAAGTGCTTCAGTGGGCATTGGTAATCACCCTTGTCTCATCAAAAGCAACAGGCCTTCCTTCTCTTTTGCTGTGGGTCTCATGAAGATTTTTTAAAACATAACATGTAAAGAAGATTTAGCTTAATGAGATCTCAGTAATATCTCTAATTCCCTTTACTCTAGAGTACGCCTTTCTGTTATCAGAAGCCTACCGCACAGCTCCAAAAATTCAACACACAAAACAGATTTCTTAAAATCACAACACACAGCAATACCA
Organism: Urocynchramus pylzowi; assembly: GCA_013397555.1. Lineage (NCBI taxonomy): Eukaryota > Metazoa > Chordata > Aves > Passeriformes > Fringillidae > Urocynchramus > Urocynchramus pylzowi. Next base: position 765,403 of record VZRH01002478.1, read on the forward strand.
TACCACCTATGCCAAGAGATAAATAAAACAGCCTAGTTTGCAATTTCCCAGTAAGCTTGATGGCCCTATGTAAAAGACTGCTGTGTTTTCTCTGAACATACAAAATCAGATCAGTAAGATCAACACAGCACCAATGACATGTCAGTAAATGCCTTTTCTGATAGAATACAAGTAGGGCACTAGAAAAGGCAGATGTGCAAATTCATGACAGCATTATAGCAGATTGCTGATTAAAAGAGTTCTAGGACTGGTCTGAAGATTGAATTGTTACTCACATGGGGAAGAGTAACATTGATGTAATGAAGATGGATTTTCATTACATCAATGAAGATGCATTTTGTAATTATTTTTTACTAAGCTTTTTCGCCCCAAACAAATCATGCTTTGCAAACAGGCTATCCTAACAACATAACTGAGTTACTCCATATTTCCTCTAAACAGACTGACACAGCTGTTCAACAATGGCCAGGGTGACAAGGTCACTAGAGCACAGAAGGTATGTACAGAACTATATTACATATATATATACAGATATATATATATACATGTATGTATATGGTTTTGGCTGGACTATAGTTACATTTCTTCACAGTAGCTTGCATGGTGATATGTTTTGGATTTGTGATGAAAACAGTGTCAAAAACTGTTCTGCTTCTCACACCACTCCACCAGCAAGCAGGCTGGGAGTACACAAGAAACTGGGAGGGGACACAGCCTGAACATATGACCACAACTGAGCAAAGGGATATCCCACACCATATGGCCTCATGCTCAGCATATAAAGCTGGGGAGACAAAAAAGAAACAGGAGTACATTCAGCATTATGGTGTTTGTCTTCCCAAATAACAGTTACACGTGATGGAGCACAGGGTTAAGCCCCAAGGAGCCATTCCAACTCTTGGCTTAATTTTTGGAAGTGGTCTGTTGAGCGATACGTTAGCGCAAGCAAAAGCTTATGCTCAGTCTCACGCCATCAAGTAAGTAAAGAATGTCATTCCCCAAGATTGTGATGATATGCTACACCTCCTTAGAAGGCATCATACTGCTTATGAAAAGCAAAGGTAGCTTATAATTATTAAATATTAATGTAGCGGCTCATGGAACACCCTAGCAAACGTACTTTGAGCTCACTGGCTCAGCAAGCACAAATACAGAAAAGTTGCTCTGAGTTTTCAAGAATCTGAACTAAGGAGAAAATTGGAATTTTTGGGGGAAGGCAGGAAGGAAGGAAGGAGACATTGGACAGGAAGAGTAAAAAAATAGTTGGGCTTTACTTGTGTAGACATAGATGTCTCCTGCCACTCTGGATGCCTTAGGGAGCTGAGATTTGTACAGGGCTAGCAGATTTGACAGAGGGCATAGGAACAGACATATCTTCTGAAGGGGCAGCTAGAAGCCTGACACCATACTCCAGGCATGTTTAAAGTAGTACTGGTTTCCTAAGCAAAGGCAAGTGAATTCCACCCACAAAATGGCAAAGAGGAAAGAAATGCCACAGAGGGGAGAAGAATGAATAGCAATAGGGCCCTAAGGTACCTTGAAATAAAACAGTGACACCAATCTATGAAAGAGGGTAAAGGATGCTGTCACCAAAAGGTTAGTCAAAGGAATAAATTTTTAATCCTTGCTTTAACTGTAATCATTGTTTTAACTGCTTATGCCAGAAGCCTAGAATATTCTATGGCAAGTGACAGACTAATTGAGACTTCAGGCTTGATTTCACACTCTGTTGTAAGTTTATTTGCAGGATTGCCCCAGAAATACTACAATTTGTATTTTAAGCTTGAAGAGCTCCACACAAGGAAGGCTGTGATTGCCCATTACATCCTGCACTAATAGTGTTATCTAACCACGAAGACATCCCAAATACTTAACCAAAGCAAACTGGTAATGAGACTTAAAAGAGCATAATTCCATGCTCACCGTTCAATTTTAAAAAATATATGCATAATGAAATGCAACTTTCCCCAAGAGATTTGATTCCCATATTTAGAGGGTCTACTAGTCCCATTACCTGAGAAGGTAATACACTTTTTTCCTTCCAACAGATTGCAGAGGAAACAAAGCTCTGTAAAAGCTTTTTCATTAACAGAACAGTTTTGCAGATATGACTTCATCAGTCCTACCTAAAAGCAACAGAACTAATTGCTTGCTGGAAGACTGTACTTCAAAAGCAAATCTGGCACAAGTAAAGAGCACAGTGATTCAGAAACATCTTTGTTACATTTTAAAGCAGCACTGACTTGTTAAGTTTAAAATAGGTTTAAAACACAGGACTAGTTTTCAGCATCATGCCATTACCTTCCATCACAAATGTCTTCCTTATGATTGCTAAAATAACCCACATTTTGAAATGCCCTCAGATCCCCAAGGAACCAAATATTTTATTTATAGTGGATCAAAAGCTTTATTAGACTAATTTAGGCGGGTTCTTTTAGTTCATTATATCCACAAGGAATGAAATAGACTAACCCAACATTCAGTTTAAGGCATCTGTCCTGAAACAAAAACCTCTGGGAAAGATCATGTCATTTGAAGCAATGACTTGCTGCTGTGACAGGGGGACTGCCCTGGTCAGTCACATAACAGGGTGCCAAACAGCAGAGCAGAATAGGGAGCAGCAGGAACCCCAGGGGCAGAGATGCACTACACATCAGCTTTAATTTAAGACCCAACTTCAAAAAAACATTCCAGTTAACTAGGGATTTCATTGCTTTCAAAGCAAAACTACAGAACTCAATGCAGTTGTGTAAATTCAGCCTTTTTAGGTTGAATACTGTAATCAAGAACCACCCCCCCCCCAAAAAAAAAAAAGGGAAATTTAGGTGAAAAGACATGGGAGAAAAAAAACTGTTCAAAGGATTATGTGCAATTGTGCTGGTTTTGGCTAAGATAGAGTTATTCTTTTTCATAGTAGCTGGTACAGGGCCATGTTTTGCATTTCTGACATAAACAGTGTTAATAACAGAGGGATGTTTTTGTTATTGCTAACCAGTGCTTACACAGTCCATGTCTTTCCTGCTTGTCACCCCACCCCACCAGCAAAGCAGGCTGGGGGTGCACAAGGAACTGGGAGGGGACACAATCAGAAGAGCTGATCTCAAGTTACAAAAAGGATATCCCACACCGTATGGCATCACACTCAGTACATAAATGATTACGACCATCAACTAAAGCAAAGGGAAAGAGACGCAAGCTTTTAAACTCTTATTGTCACTTTTGGCCTCTGGGCTCTACAGGGAAACGACTACACCACTTTTTTTCCTGTTTTTGATCTATTCTGCTTCATTTGTCTATTACGAAAAGCCACTACATTGTACTGCAGAGAAGGAGAAGAAAAAAGAGAATACAGCAAGAAGGCCACGGAGGAATAAAAAGCACAAAAGTGAAACTGCAAGGTAAAAATATTGAGAAAATTCAGAATTAGTTGCACTCCTTCCTTTTTTCTTCTAGCAGAGAAATGGAAATATTTATTCCTCTGAAATAAGCAAAAAGGTAAATGTGTTCAGTCTACAAAAGCATGATTTCTTTTGTTTATGTACGTATAATGAAAAGAGTATCTATCATGTTCCTATAACAAAGCCATTTTGCAATTCAATTCCAGTTTTTATACTAGTTGAATAAAAAAAACATTTGTATCTCGAAGAGAAAACTTTATAATATAGTATCTGCTAGCCACAATTCAAATCAAATAATTTGGAATTACTGCCCTGCAGGATTAACAACATAAAGAGTAATGCAAATCTGCCTTCAAGTACTTCAAATGTATTATTTCAGGTTACAGTGTTTCAGTAATTTATACTGGAATGGCATTTGGTAAAATTTGATTTGCCATTTATCCAAAAAGACTGCTCTCAGTAAGAAGCTTTAATTATTACACTACATTTCTCATCTTACACTTTTTGTAATTGTATGAATTTACATATAATGAAGAATAAAATTTTAATAAATTAATTCCCTAGAGGTTTTTTCCTTTTAAACAGCAGCTAACAGCTGTATGCCTATAAATAATTACTTGCAGAATTGTGAAAGGAGGAAAGACCTCCCTTCCCTTCCCAAGGTCTTTGATGTTTTCTACAAGTGAACTCAATAGCTGGACTAATCCACTTTGAGGTTTACTGTTACAGGTTTGAGGGCAATAGTCAATGTCCAGAATAGAATATTAAACACTCAAGCAGTCTTCCCATTTTCAACTACTTGATCACATTTGAAAAAGCCTCCAAAATACAAACCACAATTAATTACAACACTCTCAATTATTATTTTGTCCCATGTAAGACACACGGGACTACTGTATTTCCACCATCCAGATAAACTGGGGTAAGACATCACCAAAAGTAAACCACAGGGTTTCAGTTCAGGCTACTTTCAAAATAAAAATCAATAAAACATATCATTAGACTGTACACAATCTAAAAATCACTTGCTCACCAAGCAAGAGCTGGTATCAACAGCAAATTTTTTTTTTAAAAGAATCAAATGTAGGATTTTTTTAAAATTTATCATGATGCAGTTCCACTGATAAAGTATGCTAAATAAAACTTCAAGACTTCAAGCTTACCTTTAAAGTTAAATCCTTAGCAAACATCAAGATATTTCTTCAAAATAATTATGCTACATAACATTTTGTCTATTTCACTAGTCCACTCCAAATTTTCTATTTATGACCCTCAAATAAATGCATCACAATCTCTTAATACTATTCCAGCAGACATCTTTAAACAGTCACAACTACTTTAAATTTTCACATTCTGTTATGAGAGTCTGCTATCACAGTCTTAAGATCTGTAAATGTATCCCAGTGAAAAAATTCAGGTGCCCATTTCTATAGTTTCTGCAATTTTATTAGATTCAATGGGGCAGCCACAAACACCGTTAGCTTTCTCTAAGAAATTACATTTTATTCTAAATTGTGAAAAGAGATGTCTACTACTGATCTTTTGAATACACTACTTTATTAAGAAATGAAAAACACTGAAGCTATCATAAAATGGCAATAAAGTTTTGAAATACTAAGAGTAGAGTCACCTGTCAAAGATTTACCCACCAAAACCTTCATAATCAAACTGAATAAAGAAACTTTATCTATCTGGCAAAATGACAAATGTTTTTGGCAATATAATAGTTTTTACTCTCTGCCATCTAGTTTAAATGGCAGATTTAAAAGGAAAAAAATGAAATCATGCAACTCACTAAGCCAGAAAACTGCTTTTAAGTGAATTACTTCAGGAAAGAATAGAAGTAATAATTTTGTAACTTATGCTATTAGCATTGCCCTGCATATATATTGTAGCAGATGTTAATATTAATTCCATAGTTAGATAATCCTCCATTAGCTAATTAAATTCAGTGGTGAACTTATTAACCAACATTTCCCTGACCATTTAGTTAAAGTATTTTGAATGACAGCCTATTAAATGTTAGCAGACTTTTCAATGTACTACAGTTTGCAAAATTAAATTAATGCAGTATCTTCCATTTATACAGACTCCTCACTAAGAACTCCCAATTCCTTTTGAATGCTTAAATTATAGCATAACCATAATCATTTCTATTCAGAAGTAATAACTCCTGCATGGACTTATTTAGTATGGTACTGGGCACCCTTAATCCCTTTTCATGTGAGAAAGGAAACAGAAATCAAAGATTGTAAAAGTGCGCAGAACCTCCCAGGATTACTCTACAGATTCATTTTCAAATTCATGCCTCACACTGAAGAAAGCATTAAGACTTTAAACTTTTTTTTTTTTTGATTGCTGATTTTTTTTTATTTCATTGTCATGAAAAATGTCTTAAATTGACTTATTGTTATTTAGACATAGGTTAGGCTTTTCTGTAACAGAGTACTGCCTGGGCTCTCTCAGTTGCTATGCAGTATTTCTTCAGAGCTTGTTTTACTCTTGAAAATACAGTAAGAAACACGATGATAACACTAAACCTGATTATAGCAAAATAAAAGAGTCATACATGTTTTTATATCAATATATTTATATACACCTCTATATGTACCATATATATATATATACATACCTATGATTGATCACTTCTTCGCAAGCTTATCCCATCTGTCACTCATTAAAGAAACCCTTGATTAAACTTTAATTAAAGTTTCCTATGTCATTCTTACTTCAGAATTAAACCATCTTTGACAGTGCTTCTCTTGCTGTTACTCATCAGTTTCATCAACTCAATGGTTAAAAATACAGAGTAATGAACAGAATCCCTGAAATACAAATTCTATCTTGTTATTCATACCAAATTACTGTCTTTCTCAGCAGACTTGTATCATCTGTCAAGCTTTTGAAATATAAAAATTCATTTTACTGTCTGATAAAAAAAAAGGTATGTTCTTTAAATCTTGATATTTACTTGTGCATTCCACACAGAACTAGAAAGAATATATTTCAATGATCAAAATGTTACTGCTTACAAGATGACAGTAGCAGTTTCAGTTCAGGGAAATCTTCCAATTTTTTTCTATTACACTGAATTCCGCACTTCTAACAATGCTTGAAACAAGACAAAGCTTACAGTGAATTCTACTGAGCTGTTTACCAGAAATATCTAGTCACTGAAACAAAACTGAGCTGCTCAATATCTGAGTGAATACAGCGTTAAGTTCTTGCATTCCTAGCAAGCTGATTAGTACAACCATAAGAAAAAGACTGGGCAATTGGCTTTTTAATTTGTGGCTCAAACCATGGATTTAAATTAGGTACGGATAGATAAAATACATAGCAAAATGACCAAGGAATTCTAAATTATCTAATCCATTTTTCAGACAGTGAGGAAAAATTGGAGAAACAAAAGTCAACCTCACATAAAAATGAAAAGAGGAGAGATTTGAACACTACAACACAATCCCTTTTGTGTTCATATTGTACAATGCACTTCAAATACAAAATTCATAGCAAAAAAATCCGTTATGGGAAAACACAGCCTGTATGACATACATCCTCAGTGGAGTTCAAAGTACCAGTGAATGCAAGAATACTTCCATTTGTGTCAGGAATTCAAATCCTACTGATGATACATGAAAAAGCTCAGTTATTTATTTATTTATCACTCAGCAGCCTTTTGACTTCAAAAGATATAACAAAAATCCAACAAATAAAACTAAGTACTCTCCTACTCAGGAATTTATCTAAATAAAACCTGCATTTGAAAGCTAGGTTCTTAAACGGAGGAAGTACTCAATTTGATAGCTGTCTGTATAAGTACATGCAGTGCATCAGTACATAGAAATACATTACTTTATCCAGAGTACAGGGCATAATCATAAGGAGATAGAATTTTAATTATATAAGAAATCCTAAGTTTGCCACATTAGGTTTTCAGAGGCTGATACTGCAAGCTTAATAACGAACCTTTAATACTTCATTCTGCATGCTTTACACCAGCTGAGAACAAATAGATCAACAACTGTAATACCCATATACACACATAAATTAAGATGAGTTACAAATGAACATTCTACAACAACACTAGAGTAGGTATAGAGGGATGGAACACATCTCCTATGATGAAACACTGAGAGCATCATGGCTGTTCAGCCTAGACAAAGGAAACCTCCAGGGAAACCTTACTGAAGCCTTTTAGTACTTAGAGGGGACTTGTAAGAAAGATGGGGACAAACATTTTAGCAGGGCCTGTTGCAATAGGACAAGTAATGGTTTTAAATTAGAAAAGGGTAGGTTCAGACTAGATATAAGGAAGACATTTTTTACAATGAAGCTAGTGAAATGCTGAAACAGGTTGCCAAGAGTTGTGGTAGACACAAAACACTCAAAATCAGAAGCTCTGAACAACCTGATCCAGTTAAAGATGTCCCTGCTCATTGCAGGAGGGTTGGACTAGATGACCTTCAAAGTCTCCTTTCAACCCAAACCTTTCTATGATAAAAATAGAGAGATCATAGCATGAAAAGAAGCAGAAGGAATATTTAACTTTCCTTTTACCTAGCAATTGCTGCCCACAAACATTGCAGTTGATTACTTCACTGAAGCCCTTCTATGTCCTGTTTGAACTGGTAGATGTCCTTGATCCCTCCCTGACAACACATATGGCTAGTGTGTACTTTCTTCAGAAGGATCCAGGCATGTTTTAATGCCTCGACCAGCTGCTACAGTGTGTGATTAGTTTCATATGTGGTTACATGGTTTTGGTTTGTTTTTTTTTTTTTAACTTACATGTCCTCTCTCACAGGATAATCAAAACAAAGTATTACAAAAACCATATCACCCATAAACCAGTGTCTTTACCACCCTAAAAAACCACACTGCCTTACACTCAAACATCGTATGAACAGGGTATCAAGATAAAGCCATTCTTCACTTTCATCCTCGGTTGGCCTGGGTGAAAGTTAAACTTCTGAAAGGCAAAGAGACTTGACGGGATCTTTCTACTTCGGGTCACCTTACTTCTCTGAAGACTGCTCTACCTGAATTTATGTTTCCCCACAATTCTTCCTAGCAGAAGGAAAATTAGGAGTTTTATCTACTGTCTTCACCTTCTGGTAGGGAAGTGACCACCACTGCATTCCTAAATGCACAATTTCAAATACAAATGAGTAAAGTGGCATGGCACATTTGGCTTAAGAGAAATCAAACAGAATCATTTTAATGACATTTCATACAAGCTACTGTAATGATCCTTCCCTTACTGGATTTTTTTAGTGTCTCTTTCCCTAGGTTAGTGGGTTTTGCTCTTCAACTGAAAGTCATCTATTGTAGGATACTATATAACAATTTTAAAACTACTGATAAATAACCTGCCCTCTCAGAGTCTCTAGCAAAAAATCCATGAGACTGCATGGACCAAGATTAACAAAAAATAGGACTCTGAATATGCTTCTAGCTGCACAAGGCAGCTTTGAAAGTAACCTCAATATTAGAAACAAATAATTAAATACATACATACACTCAGTCTTTATCTTCTGTTTGCATCCCTTCTGTGCCATACCAAGGAGGAACCCATAAATGGACCATGCTCATCCCTGTACAGAATAGACAGCAAGAAAAATCCCTTCCACTTACTTGCTGTTAATTCTGGGTTTCCTTTTAAGTTCATCATCTTTGGAATTGAAGGTCCATATATGTCTGCATCAAGTAAACCAACTTCTTTCGCCTGTGAAAGTAAAAAGTGGAAAAAAAAGAAGTGAAAAGAATTGTCAAAATGTCCTCCTTTCTGCATTATTAGCTGAACAAAATTCAATACCGTTTAAAGAAATAAAGATAAGACCTTGATTTGAGACATCAGTTATCACTGTTTCCTTCCTCTCTAAATAGCAATTGAAGAATGAAATACAACAATGTCTACAAGCTGGGCCAGTTGCCTTGACAAGAGCTAGATTCTCCACACAGAGAATCCTTACTTGTACTTACTCACTTAATCTTACTTACATTGCAGACCACAGACTTTATACTAACAAGCATTATAACCAACATTCTCTCTATTCCATGTACTTAATACAAAACTAACACCTTAACATTTTAAACAAGGTATCAAATTTTATTGTTACAAAAAACCAAAAACAACAACAACAAAAAAAAAACCAAACAAAAAACCCAAAAAAGCAAAAAACAGGAGGTTTGTAAGTATATGCAAATGAATGCAATTTAAATCATACTAGTAATTACAAAGAATGTGAAAGACATAAAAAACATATTTTTATCTTCCATTTAAGTGGCCAGAGTACACTTCTGCAGACATCTTGAAGTTACTGAAATGCAAGTCTCTGAAACTAGTTAAGCAGGCATAACATTTTAATCAAATACATTTACACAAAAGTATGCTAAAAATGGGTTTATTCAACTACATATGGTACATTAGGCAATAAACTTTAAATAAAAATTATTTCAGCTATGTAGTCTAGACTTACAAAACTTCTTTCTATATTCTTTTTTTATTAGATACACATACATATTTTGTGGAAAATAAACTATTTTTCTACAGATGGCAAGACATAGTACCAATTACTAAGTTCTGCAAATTAAGTAGTAAAGAGCACGCCCTTTAAAGTGCTGAATGTCAAGTTTCTTTAATATAGAAAGCTAACTGTATTCAACATTTTGCAAAATTGCAAACAAGTATGTTTAAGAGCTTGTTTGAAAGGTTAAAGCAGCAAGAGGAGCTTTTCCAACAAAGCCAAATCAGACTTCCACTGTCAATGTTTCAAAGGGTGTACTTCATTTTTCAGGTGATGCTTTCCTGACTTGGTATCTTATATTAAGCCATTTTGTTATCACAGTTTTGATGGGAAAGATAGAAAGATAAGTTAAAAAAAGCATTATCATATTTGACCTGCTATGTACTTTAAAAAATAAGTTTTTACTGCAAAAATCAACCAAATTTGGATTCAGTTATTCAATATACTTTTTATTAGCAAAACAGAGCAAAGCATATATAATTATACGGATTATTTAATTTAGATTTTTTTAACACTTTTTCTTTAAGATGTCTTGTGAAAACTACTAGACAAAAGTTCAGGAGTTACTGTAACAAATTCTTCTTCTTACCTTGTTGAAAGCTGCAATTTCAAACACATTTAAAAGACCCATATTTATGTTAGAATCTAAAGACGTGGAAAACAAACTATTAAAGCTTCTTTGTTCTTGTACAAAATGCCTATTTTAACAGATGAGAAAGACTCATGACTCACTCACTTTATCTGTGTCGGCAGCTAATCAAACCTATCAAAACATCATCTACAGGCTGTTCCACCTAATTCCCTCCCAAATGAAAGCAAGTAATTACTAAAAAACCCACATAGTGTTTTAAACCTGATGACATACTTCCACTGAATTTTTAAGGCTTTTCCCACATGCAAGGACTGCAACTATCAATTGACTGCAACAACCTCACAACTCACCAGAGTTTCACTTTCAGACCAAAGGGACTGAAGATTTAAGATGACCTAAATTAATTAGAATTACTTTATGACCCCCTGGACATAATCAGGTATTCACCACTACAGGCCACTTATTCCTAGGAGTCAGCAGCACTGCATCTACTGTATCTATATTATCCTACTTAAGCGTACAAAATTTCCTGAACTAAAGATTAAATAGATCCACAAGAACAGAGAATAACATTTTAGAGGACTTTACCAATTCAGCTACTACTTTAAATTACCAAGCTAATACAATAAACCTGACCATTTCTCTAAAAAACTTACACACCTCTTCAAAAGTAAGCAAGGTGCCTGTTTCTGACATGCACTGCTTTTCATGGATATGGTTCAATAAAGTTGTCTTCAAACAGAAGAATAATTAACAGATTCTCAAGTTTCTACAATTCATGTTAACAAAAGCACAAGTATTCCTGTAAGCCTGGTGCTTTTTACAAGATTATAGGAAAAAGATCTTTCAGAAATCCTTAAATCACTGATAAAACCTCACTAAAGATAGCCTAAGGCAGGGTTTTTTCCTTTACCAAGCAATTCAACACGTTAGGTAAGTAGAGTTCACACCGCCTCGAAGTAGCAGCTTACACAGAAAGCATCGGCCCAATAAGCTATGGTTTTATTTCTCCCAAATATCCCTGCTTTTGCAGTATGTAAACATCCCTAGAATGCCAATAGCCCTTTACTCAAGGTTTAATTATCTCAGAAAACTATTATAATAGCTACCAAGGGATTTTTTAAGACACGCACAGTACAGTCCAGTTCATTACTTCCAGCATTTACAATGCTTTAAGTCCCCAAGAGAAGAAATAATATGCACACACCTGGATGCTACCACATGAAACTGTTAATCAGAATTACCAGATACTTCTCATGCTGAGTGAAATATAATCCAGATGCATGAGTTACAATAATTAAAAAAATAAATTAGATTTTAATAAATTGGTTTTTTTCCCCATACAACCTAACCTCATATAAAACAGCACATCTTTCAAAGCACTGTACTAAAACAAATCCTAAGAAAACATACATAACATCACACAAGGTAAAACCATTTGGGCAGAAGGAATAGATTATGGAGAATCAAAAGCACAACCAAAAAGGCAACTTAGGAAAAAGGGAGGAGGGGAAAAAAAGCTTTGAGATTGCTGCTATGTCCACTGGCATTATTTTGATATACATATACTTCTCATACCAACGGTGCATCTTTTTATTCTTAAGTAATACTCATTACACAGACAGAAATGCAATACTTAAAGCACATCCAAACATGTACAAGTCCCCCTGGTACTAAGTGTTTTTCAGAGCACAGCACATGCCACTGCTACAGGCTCCCTTGGCACCCTGGCAGGAAAAGGACTCCAAAAATACAACTCCACCATCTCCTTATGGCTGTAATTTCTCCTTATAAACCTAAATTTCTCTCCTGTGCTATTAAACAAACAGCATTCCTGCTCTCCAGATGGCATAGCAATAACCAAGTTCAAAACAGCTGTTCTCAAGTTAACATTTGTCACTTTCCTTTCACCTGTCCCACTGTGAAAGAAAGGTTGAATCAATCTTCAAGTTTACAACACTTGGAAAATATTTTCTAGAGAACTTATTTTTGGTTGCCTTACTGCAACTTCTGCAGCTTAAGCTCTAAAGATGCAAGTGACAATGTAACCATTCCCATATGATTTAATCATGGTCACTGGAAGCTACTTTGAAAAAATATACAAACACATGCAGCATTGACCTCTTCATGCAGCATAAGATCCTTATCAAAATTCCAAAATATCAGGCAGAGACCATGAAATCAGAAATAAATATATTGTCAGCATATGAAAATACTAAAGTACTCCTATGTCAGCAAAAGCTCTACTTAAAAACTCGCAAACGTTCACATTTACCTTCTTATCAAGGCTTTTAAGGTTCCCCCACCATAGGTAAACAGTCTCTAGCAGAGGCTAACTACTGCTAGGATTTGCTATTTCTGCAGTACTGGTACTGTCATGGTCTCATCTGATCACCGGTGACCTCAAGAACACAAAAAAACTTTACAGAATAAAGAACTACAACTCCTCTTCATCTTCTACTTTTACATCATTGACTAAGTAATTCTTTCTACTTTGCTATCACTAATCTTCTCAGCAAAATTTTAATTTGCCCATTAGACCCCTCTAAAGATTTCTAACAAACATTCTTTGGGAGGTACTGTAAGTTACATAATCACTGCAGCTCTTAACCCATTAAAAATGTAGTGAAGTTTTCATTCTAATTTAGAAACTTCTCTCACCTATATGATCAAAAACTAGTTTTCACAGTCACCAGGTACAGATTCTATATTTACAAGACAACCAAATGCTACATCAATAGACAAAGAAGATATCCCTCAGAGATGTGAATTCTACGGCTTCATTTTGTGCAGCATACAAATTACACGCACAGATAACCTCACTAAACAGATCCTTTCCTTTACCTTCTCTGGCAAGAGTCTCTACATAGTTAAATTTCAGCTTAGTCCTTAAACTTGGCCACTGCCTTGTGAGTAACAGATTTGGAAGACAGCAGTATTCTAAATTAATGATTTTCAAGCTCAGAACTTAGTCGTAATTCTTCAGGGGGAAAAAACTAAAATGAAGTTGTTGGCAGACAGAGGTCATGTAAAAAAACCAATAAATTTTGCCTCCTTTTCTTTTCCTTACACAGATGAGAGCATTCAATTGCTATTATGTTTGTTCTCTTAGGCAGGCAAATGTTTCTGTACATAATCCTTGTTCAGGTGGCATAAACTAATGCTAATGACAAAATGATCCATATCTTTCCTCCTCTTAGTTCTTTGAGCAGATCCTTAAGAACTGTTGCATCCCTCCCTACACTTTCTTTATGTAGGTTCCCTTTACTATTTTTCAGGGAATATTGACTACTAAATCAATTAGATTTTCCAGTAACAACTTTTCAACCAAATGCAACCACTTTCATTCACATATCACAAAGGACCCCTCCACACAACTCTGTGTGCAGCAGAGAATCCGGTGATGGTATTTTTTTCCAAGTTGCTAAATGTTTTATTGAGGAACAGACCTGATTAAAGACTAATAAAAAGAACAGTTCACAAAAAGCTTCTATAAATAGCTGTTAATCAACACAGCCTGTGTCACTGTTAAACATCCAAAGACTCTTTGACAGCAATTATTTCATTTCTGCTCATATTTACTGAGACTTTTTCCCATACTTGGTAGGGTATATGTATCCCCAATGGATGCTAGTAGATAGTATTTTACTTTGAAGTCAACTCTGCCAACCACCAGAGTTCCCTAGTGTTTAGCCTGGGAGGGATAAAGGCACAGGTTAATGAGCTGTTATTGTTCCATACAGTGAAGAATTTCCTACACTGGAAGTGCTAGTCCATTCCAGAGAAAGAAATTCCAGCTTTGCTAAGTGAAGGTGCCAGTTACTTTAAAGCTGGTTCTCTTAATCCACCACCAGGACTCTCAATTTACCCTTTTAATGTCATTATAGACTTAGAGCTAATCCCAAAGTGCAAGCAGCAACACATAGGACAAAAGGGAACTTTAAAATCAGGATAGGCTATGGATTCCTCATTTGACATACTGACACAATGAATAGCCATCTTTTAATCCTTAATTCTCCAACTCTTTCAGCTGCACACTATTTAAGTGCCTAGCTGTAAATTGGATTAAAGCCAAAAATGTACCACTGCAATTTCTTCACTCTATCCTAGAAATGCAAACTTGAACTTGCTTTAAACACTCAGTCGGCTACTGGCTTAAAAGCCCTTTTCCTTTACATGAAGTGTTTTCAATTTCCTGCCAGTCACACAGGACTTCTCCAGCACTTTTTTTCCATAACAGTCTGCACTGGCTCCAACTCAATGTTCTTAACAATCGCACACCAGTAACTCAACCTTGTTTGGCCTTTCTGCACATTATCCATCCTGCTGGGAAAAAAAATACAGAATAATTTGGAATTAAATAAATTACAAAAAGAGAATCCTCAGCATTACCACATCTCTACAAGATGCCTCTCCACTTCCACAGCATGTCAAATTATTATAAAAAAGGGTTCACCTTTCACATCAGTCTCTCTGGTATCTGCACTTGGCTTTCAATGACTTGAAGACTAAAGATACAGGTATTTAACTTCAAAACAGACCAAAAAAAAAAAAATTCAAATTTTTGTCAAATTAAGAATATAGTTATCTGATTTAAGTAATGTATTTTAGAAAGTCTATGTTAAAAAATATTTTGAATTTCATTCTTTTTTTATTTGAAAAAACAGCAAAATTTTTAAAGTTTTATTATCTCATTTTTTCAATTGATCTAGAAGCTAAGCTATCATTGAAAATAAAGCAAATTAATTCTAACTGGCATCTCCAGCTTTATTCAAACTTTTCAGCATTAAGAAACAAGCATGAAGACCTTAGCTACAGTGATTAAATTCTTCTGGTTCTCTATGCAACAGTTAAAGATGCCTAGAAATCAAACCCAAACAATTAGAAAAGCTGCAAAGGAAGAGGACAAAACAAGTCAAAACTTGCCTTCATGCTATGATTACTCAGTGAAGGATCCCATTATTGTCTAAATTCTTCTAGATTTATTTGCTTTCCCACATGGAATTTTTTCCTTACCGGCAAGAAATGTATATGCATTGTAAAGTCATCTATGAATGCAGCAGTCAAATATTAGCCTGTGGACAAATACTTTAATTACACGAGTCAAATATTAAAAAAAAAAAAACACAAAAAAAACAACCTGGAATGTAAAAAACAGTAACCTGGGGTGGCTTTTGAGTAGTTTCAAAATGTGTGTGTTTTGATTAAATACACGATTTGAAGAAATTAAAATTAATTTTGTTACCACAGTAGTGAGATGACATGAAGACCCGGGTCCTATCTACACCATCACTATGCTGTAACTCACTATATAGGCATGAGGAATAAAAATCTCCCCCGTCTGTGCTGACATGGGTCAGATGCCCAGGCGAGATATGCGGCTCAGCAGCAGAACAGCCCGGCACAGCCCCGGGGGGACAGCCCGGCAGACACGGGGGACAGCCCGGCACAGCCCCGGGGGGACAGCCCGGCAGACACGGGGGACAGCCCGGCACGCCCCCGGGGGGACAGCCCGGCACAGCCCCGGGGGGACAGCCCGGCACAGCCCC
>VZRH01002478.1:791151-803966 GCA_013397555.1 Urocynchramus pylzowi
TGCTCCGCCGGCGGGGCTGGCGCTGGTGGGCCGGGCAGCGCACGGCTTGCCGGAGCTGAGGGGGTGGCGCCGAGGGCTGCCGCGGCTGCGGGGCTGAGGGAGGCGCCCGGCAGCGGCACGGAGAGCAGAGCTCTGCCGCTGTCTCTAAGGGAAGCGGGCCAAGGGATCACCACCGAGTGACCGCACGCATTGCAAACTGCTTCGGCTAATTCCTCATTATGCTGCAATTGTCCCCGCAGAGGCTCCTTCTGGCGCTGTCCACAGTGCTCCTTCGGCCCCTCGGTGCCGTCTGAATTCTCATCTCGGCCCGCAAAATGTTTGGGCAAGAGCTCGGTCCCGTCTTGGTTTGTGTCCTCTACAAATATAATAAATATATCCCATTTCCTCCTTTGGATCATTACGTAAAATAATAGAGACCTGTAGCCGAGACAAATACCACCTGTATGCTGGGGTTTTTTGCTTATTTTGAGTTGGATTTTTTGGCTGGTTTTTTAAATAATACTAAAGCACAGAATCATAGAATTAGTCAGCCTGGAAGGCCACCACCGTGGATCATCCGGTCCAAGCTCCTTGCTCAAACAGGGTCATTCTAGACCACATTTCACAAGATTGCGTCCAGATGGTTCTTAAATATTTCCAGTGAGGGAGACTCCACAGCCTCTCTTAGCAATCTGTTCCAGTGCTAGGTCACCTGCACAATAAAGTTGTTCTTCTTCAAATTCAGGTGGAACTTCCTGTACATCAGTTTCTGCCCATTGCCTCTTGTCCTACTTTTCGGCACTGATCATTGTTCTGGTGATAGTTTTGATCTTCCATCCAGTTTACCCTCACTTAGTAAAAGTTCATCAAAACCCATTTCTGTTCCTTATGTCATGTGAGAGTTGCTTAAAGCTTTAAGACACATAATCTCCTGTTTCTCTCCCACCTACAAGCCTTGTGGAAGGAAATTAGATTAGTTTGATGTGATTTGCTCATAAAATTCCATTAATAGTCCTTATTCAGCTAAATGATATTATAGAAATAATTCAGATCTTAGCAACTTCAGGTCATTAGTTTGCAGCTATTAAATACAGTGTAGACAGTGTCTTTTGTTGGTATCGGTCATAATATGTAATGGATCAGAGGATTTTACATCAGTTTAAAGTGTTATTTTAATAAACATTTCCTCTCTTTCACAGTGAGCAGAATTTTCACCATTTCAAATGTTGCTTTTTAAATTATATTATTAAAAGTTCTAATCAAGCATTTTGCTAAACCCCACCATTTCCAAAGGCATGTTCCAGTGCTCAGCTACAACACATAAATTACAATGCTGAAAAAGTTTTTTTTTCCTATCCTTGAAGTGATTCTCATTCAACCTACATTTCTGATGTACCCACGTGAGCATATTTTGCATATCTACAGACAGCTGTATTTTGCATGTCCACAGACACCTGAAGAGGTCAAATAATTTCCCAATAATTTACCCTACTGTCAAACCAAACTGAAAAAGAATACTGAAAACTAACAAGCCACGGCATTTTGAAACTGTGATACAGAATCCAGGGCTTTTTATCACTGCCTTTGGAAATCATGTTACCTTTTGCATTGTGGGAAATTTGCATAATTGTTTTTCCTACCTAGAGCAGTTGGAGGCAGTGTTAAAGTGCAAGATACCGTGCATGTCACATCCATGGAGTTGGTACTGTGGGATCACAGGTAGGGACACACTTGAGAAATGGATCACTTCAAGGTCTTTACAGAGAAAAGAACCTGGCAAAAAAGTACAATACATTTCTTCATTTTGAGAATAGCTCCAGCACCGACAACAATAATATGCAAATATTTTTGAGGGGGTTTGTAAAGCTGATCTAGCACAAACTAAAATTGAGCTAATAATCCTCAGTATTTCTTGTTTTAATAATTTATTCTAGCACTAGTTTGTTAACTACCCTGTTAGCAGGGTAGCTAACATGTCAGGTTGTATTGAATATGAGTATGAAATGTTGTATTCGGCCATTAGAAAGGGAATCAATTTGCTCAGCAATACAGCAGGCATTTTTAAAATGCCTTGACTCTAGTGGAATACACTGCAGTTTGATTGGGTAGTGTTTCAATCTCTACTAATTGTGAAGACAATTTTATGGATTGTACACTTGTCACAATTGCTCTTGGCTTCCTATTTAAATTTTAACATTTGAAAATATTGTTCTATGTTGTTTGACTGGTATATTATTGCACAACACGCAGCACAACATACAGTGGTAAAGTATGAGTCTAGGAAAATGCAACAAAAAATTAACAAAATTTTTACTGCCAGACTTGAGTCTTGATGGAGACTATAGGTAATCTCAGCACGTTTCAGAAAATTCGACTTTGGACTTTTCAAAAGTGTAACAAAGTGAAAGACACACTATTTCTATTTAATTTTAATGCAAATTGATGATGTTTTCTCTAAGTAAATGTAGGAAAATGTTTCATAGACTCTAAATTGCTATTCAACCTGAACAATAACATGATAAAAATAGCACTGATTTTTGTGTGAAATTAGATTGTCTTGTGTTTAAATATATTCTTTCTCTACCAAAAATCAATTAAGGGTATTCAGGTATAGCTAGGAAAGATTTCTTGCCAAAATAACTCCAAAATTTAAAAGTGAAATAACATTTGAAAAATGACTTGCTAGATAATTAGGTTGATTTGAGTGCAGTAGGATGTAAGTGGCTTAAAAAAAAAATCCAGTCTCATTTCTGGGTGTCTGCATTAATAATATATTAACTGCAAACTCTTTCTCATATAAGCCATTTATTTCAGACACAGTTTGAACCAGAAATTATATTAAAGAATAGCAAAAGAAAGATTCTTCATGACCAGGCCTGCAGCCTTTGGCCACAGAGGAATACCACTGTATACTAGGATGAGTGAGTGTGGGAGTCTCAAATTCTGGGGTTTTTTCCCCTCGGGCTGGTTGGCCAGCCCTGGAATTTTTAGGATAAATAAGGTGAAAATTATACTTTTTATCTTTTTTTGTCACATGGTGATAATGACTTGGTTCAGGGCTCTGCCCTGGCTAATGAGCCTTGGGCACTTAGCATAACTTCTTGGCTCAGCCAGTATTACCTCTCTGTGTCTCAGGATAGCTGCCACCTTTGGCAGCTCTGAGACTCTGCTAGAGCATGCTCTTGCCAAAACAGCATTCTCCTGTGGGGCTGACAAACTGTATCAGGCTGCAGGATAATCCCAGCCAAAAAGTCTACCGGTGTGAGCTCTTTGTTTTATCTGTGCTGTGCTCCTCATGGAAGTTAAAGCCACTTCCACATTGCTTTACTTCATGCTGACACTGGGGCACAGTGGCATAATTGGGGGTAACAGACTCCAGATATATCAATAAGGCACATCTCAAACGTGTAAATAGGCAATTTCAGGCACTGGAGGAGAAAACAACTTCAGGCATATATGAGGAGAGTCCTTCTGTGTCGTGATATTGCCTCTCTGTTATTCACTGGAATTTTTCTTCTAAAGTCTTTTTCCTGCTAGGCTTAGACACCAAGGTCAACGTCACTGCCATCACTGCATGGGGGCAGTTATGCCCACTTGTTGCAAAGTAAATTCGGCTCAAGAGATTTCAACAGATACTGATTTCAAATATCCATTTGAAACAAGGCAGGTCTACATGAGTTTTCATATACCTAGTTTAAGAAGAAATTTCTGTTTATTATGTATGGCAGTACTTGAAAATGGAACACCTTTAACAAGCACAAAGAAAACACATAAGACACAGTAACAATTTAATATTTTTTCTTTATCACATGTAATAGTATTGCAAATAAATATAAGACCACATAAGTAGCTTCATCCAATGTGAAAGCTTTGCCAAATCTAAAACTAAAAAGAAATTGTTTGCTTTCATTCAGTTTCACAAAAGGAGGAGGAAGGTCTCGAAGAACTGATACCAGTTTAGTTTATAAATTGCTTTCCTGTGGAATTTTAAACAATGCAGTCCTTCACAGTCAAGAAGAGATGAAAAGCTTATTTAAATTGTTCCAAGACTCTTCTGAAGTTGGTCATCAAGTTCTTCAGGTTAATAGTGCTTTCTATAGTAACAGTCACATCACAGTGAAGATGCAGCTTATATTACAGCAATTTTTCCAACCTTTAGGAAGTGGTGCAGAAAATTAAAGGATTTAGTTTGTTGAATATGCCCTTTGTAACAAAGCTACATAATTTTTCTTAGGTACCTTACATATATAGATATTTCCTGCATGAATGGAACTAACACAAATTAACAGTATTTCCACACCTGAAGATAAAAACAAAGGTTTTGTAACGATTCCCAACATTTGCCGTATATTTTACCAACACTGAAGGAAGATTGGCATTTTCTTTCTTTTCTTCTTTCCTGGTTTTTTTTTTTTTTTTTTAGTAATGGAGATAAATTGCTATCATAAGAGTCTCAGGGGCAGAAAGAGTCCTGTTGCTTTAGACAAATACAGAATAAAAATGGTGGTGACTTTCCTAAAAGCTTCAGTAAATCATTTGACACTACAGGTCTGAATCACAATGACATTCACAGTTTCAATTTCTGAAATTATTTTAATTCTGCTCTTCATTCATTTTACTCAGTAACAAGCTTGTTTTACAGGAAGTATTTTTGTTAACATCAGAATCCTGAGCCTAAACAAGTTTTATGTAGCAAATCAATCTTATTTGATCAATGATGCTGATTAAAACATTACATCAATTTTTACTGGTTTTTTTGTGTAATTATTTTTAAAATCTGGTTAATGTTCCAAACCAGTTCAGTTTTGCTCCATAGCCATTCAATACTTATCTCAGAAATCCCTGCAGTAGTAATGCAATTTCAGAAGGCACCAATAACCTTTGGGTGTGTGGACCACTTACACAATTATGACAACCTTACACAAATATAGCAGCCTGCTCCAGAGGTTCGTGTGCCAGGACCAATCTCAGCTGAAAGTAACTGTGACCCAAGAACACTTCTCCTTGTCAGTGCCCCCTGTATGAAGCATTGTCATGTAGAACTGTGGGGCCCTCTGTCCTGTGAAGCCAGAGCACAATCTGACTCTTGGAACACAATCCTCTGGTTCATCTTCAGCTGTGAATGTAAGTAACTTTTCAAGGTTTTACACTGAGCCAGAGGTTCTTAACTGGTTCTTAACTGCTGAACCAGGAACAGAATATTTTTCTTAGTGAGGAAGCTCTGGCCAAAACTATGTCAGGGAGTAAAGATGAGTTGCAATGGCCAAGAGTATTTCCTTAGTACAGATGTAGCCTAGAGGTTCACCTGAAACTGAGCTGAATCATTCTCCAAGCTCCAGAGTGCATTATTTAGATCTGTGTTTTCTGTAACAGGAGTTAAAATTTGTCAAATTTGTGCTGGAATTTATCTGTGGGCACCAAAATGAAGGATTTTTTAATCTGGATGTGGTCCTCATTGGGACTGTTACTATGAAGACATTATTATTTTTTGTCCTACGGGCAACAGAGTATCCAAGGAAAGATTAAACATCGGTAATTGATATTAAAATATCCCAAGTTACAGAGTAATTGTTTTATTCTGTTAATCATAAAAATGTAAGCCTCCAGCAGTTCCAAGAATTATCTGTGAAATAAAAAGCTCTGTAAGAAAAAGTTATACCAAATACTATTTTTCTATTCTTTTATAACTTCAAATATTGAAGATAAAGTGTTTCACTTCCACTCTGTAGCAGCAATTTAGCATCTTTTGTAAAAGGAAGAAACCGTGACTCTTTGGCAGCTTAAAAAAAACCATAAACCAATCAAAGAATATGTGAAAAATCCTATCATTGCAATGCTTTTGAGCTATCTAGAAATACATTAGTAGTATCATCCTAAATGAATTCAGAAACATGCATTAAAAAAATTGGTGCTTTGAGGAAGTGTGAAAATTAAAAATTAAAAAACAATTTTTGACACTACTCTTTGAAACATGTTAATCTACACTGGAAGTCATAGCAGGAGGCCACATCATTTTTTGACATGTTTATTATCTTATTTGACTCTGTGAATATGCATTAAAATTTACAATCTTTTATTATTTAGCTCACTGTATTAAACATTTGCTTTTTCCTCCCAAGATCTCATTTTATGTATGTGGGTTAAAATAATGAAAGGTGTGTATATATATATATACAATGAAAGGATATTTTTTTAAAACTATTGTATTACTGAAACAAACCATCAAAAACCAAAGGCTGATGGTAAATGAAAGTCTTACAGTTGCCATTTGTTCTAAGGGAAATGAGTTCCAAAAACATAATTTTAAGAAAAGCCCATAGATCAACATCACTGTATCAGTATATGATGTTGTACTATGGCAAAGTGAGATATCAATTTGTGTTGCAATGCAATATTTTTTCATTGAAGGGAATAAAATGCCAAAATCTGTCAACCCCTGCTTGGCTCACTATGCTCTGGCAATCTTGCTGAACTATGCTGCGAAAGAGGTTGCTGTGTTCTGGAAACAACAGCTCCAACAACTCAGAAATTGCAGACCAATATAATTAGTGCCTCCTCAAACTCACAAATTTTATCATGATGCATGGCAAATAGCACTTGGGCTGACTTCAGAGGTTTGTCGTTCAGAGAATTTCCTAATGACCTATCATTTGTGTGCATGCTTCCCTGACTAGCTACGGATCAGTATGCCTGAGGGGAAAAAATGATAGGAGCTGTGACTCAAGGAGAAAGCTTTTGGCCTGAAGCTGTGGTGAGTTTTACTTTGAAAGTCATCCATATAAATGAAAAAAAATGACATGCAGCCTTATTAAGCCTGCATACTCAACAGTAACTAGAGGCAAGGAGTCCTCCAGGTACAGAGAGAATAATAAATGACTCTCATACTGTTTGTGAAAGGAACAGAAAAAGCCACATTTCATTTCATGTCCATTTTTAATAACGTGAGGCTTTATGTCAATACTCTGATGTTACACATGGCATCTACTGAAAACATGGAAGCTCAAGTTTCAGATCCTAGAAGATATTGACGCGTCTTTGTCTATAGCAGCATCCTTGTATTATCATCAAAATTTCTCACTGAAGATGAAAAAAAATGGGATTAAGTAACACAACCCCATTCTGTAGTACTAATTGCTATTGCAAAAGTGTTTGTAAGGTGAAGAGAGCAGTGATGCAGCAATACTTGGGTAGAACAGACTTTCATTCCTTTACATGGCGGGGTAGAGGAGTATCCACCTTAGATGCGGCAGACCAACCCTGATGGAAGGAAAATAAAGAATGTAGGAGCTGTGCTCTTTTGTGCCTGTTCTAAATACCTCCTCCATCAGAAGGAACCCAATTTGCAATACCATCTACATCAGCCAGGCATGGGTTAGCTCAGGGGCTTGAAGCAAACCAGACCCCCACCTGCCAGAGCAGTGCCAGGCTCTGAACTCGTGTGATCAGCAGTTCCATACAGAGCACAGGAAGCTGAAGCTGGCTTTGACTGGTCAAGGGTGGCCTGGCTGACCCTGTTGAGCTTGCTCAGGGATGGCAAACAGCCTGTACAGCTGCTGACTGTCAGTGAGCTCTATTACTCCCACCCTGTTTGCTCCAGGCCCTCCAACCATAAGGTTACCCTTTTCTAGCTCAGTGCTGGGTGCTGCTTCCTTCACCATTGAGTCAATACTGTCCTACACACAAGTTGTTTTCATGTGCTCCTGCTGTGTAGAACCTAGATCCCAAACTCAGGAGACCAGGGAAGCAAGTACATTTGGATACACCTGCAGGGATCAACCTGGATCGGGCAATACCATTCCTAATGGTAAAGCAGAAAATTGCTGACCTTTGAAGGATTCCTTCTGGAGTCAGGTTCATGACTCTGTTCAGCCTCCCTCTGAATTCCAGAATTAAGAGTGAGGTGTTGAAACTCAAGATTGGCTCTGCACAAGAAAGAGCATTTGGGCATATGGGATCAGCTCAATTCCATGAAAATTTTTCAATTCCATGAAAATATTGCTTCTAACCAGTCCACCATGTTACAGTGGGACCCCATGGTACATATTGCAGGTGGCCACCCCCGCTGCTCTGCTGATTCCACTGGAGCACGATACAGAAGACCTTTTAACATTAATGCCTGTCAGTCATACAGGCAAAGATTTGGTTCAGGAGACACCCAAGCAGGAAAAAAACAGAGCAACTAAATGTCACAGGCCCAATGAGAAAGAAACTGACTAACAGTGTTCTTATTTCCTTTAGGCAATTGCAGTAAGCCAGCAGATTGTGTGTCTTTTATCTGGCTACGTCTTTCCCCTAATAGATGCAAATTTCTGCTTGTCACAATAAAAACCAGTAATTGTATCTGACACAGCTTTCACATTGAATCTGTTATTTTTTTCAGAAGTTTAATTAACTTTTGATTGCCATAACACATTTCAGTGTCTGTTTTGTAATTGTATGAAGGACTAAACAAAACACTAATTTATTTTTAATTGTGTATTAAATTTTTGTTGCTTTCTTTAAACACAACTAGCAGATAAAATCAACTGCTCAAATCACAGAACTGTACTTCCACAACAGGAATACCAGCCTTCCCTGCAAACAATTCTGACATTTGTGGGGACACTAAATTGGCTCTGCTGGAAGAGCTAAAGAGGTGGACCAACTCTGATGCTACAGAACTGGTATGGTGCAAAGCACAAAGATAAAAACCACAGTACCATCTTCCTCTCAATCAACTTCCCCCAGAAGTCTGCAATGGTTCTTTCAAATGCTGAACAGACCTGGGGGGCAGTTTGGAAGGCAAAGTGGATAATAGTCTTCACTCCATCTCTTCTCTTTCTGGTAGCTCTGCACAGGCATTGTGCCATACTTGTGGTCTTTAATAGGACTGCTCATTTCTGCCGTCTGACTTGTACTAGGGAAATTCTTCATGCCCTCCTTGCTTTTTTAATTTAAATGCCTCTGGAAGAAGGAGGATGATGGCTGGGAGGCAGACATACTCCTGACCTCTGGGCAGTACTTTGAATATGTCAGTATACAGTCATCATAACATGTCTTAGAGAGTAAAATTACTCTGACACCACCAGCTAATCCTCTCTGCACCCACACCGCTGTTGAGCGGTACCTTGTCTCTTCCAGCCAATCAGCATTTCAGCTAACACTTCCAAGGCTGCAGTAGGCTTAACTGGGTCTTGAACTAGACTGAGAAATAGGCTACAAAAAATAATCACCAAATACAGGCGCCAGAGAACCTATTTGTGCTATTTTTGATAAGGCAAGTAACTCAAAAAGAGAAACAAAATAAGTAAACGGGGAAAAAAAAGAGAAGAAAAAGAGGTCACCCTCCAACAGAAAGTGAAGGACTTGACTCAGTTCAAGATGTATGATCATGAACACCACTTCAGAAACAAATCACACTAACATTCTGAGTTGTTCTGTGGCAGTTTAAACATCTTGGACTAAAGATATGCAATATCTCTTTTATTTCTTTGATGATTGGCCTGTTGTTTCAACATAGCCAAATTAAAATTGTACTTTATTTCAACATGAATCCCAGTTTACAAATTATTTTGTTGAAATATCTTTACCTTGTGATGGAAATTTGCAATTCATTGTTGCAAATTCCACTTTCCAGGCCATTCTCTGATGATGAGTCTTTCAACAGCAATCTTTAACAGCTGGCACATTCTGTCTCACCCATCACACCAGTAGTGGCTCCCACCCAGGATTCTTTACCAAATGATTCTAAGTGATTGAAATTTTTTGGTTTGTTGTGCAAGGGAAGAGTTCCAAATTTAGCAATGGAGAAAATGAAATGTTGAAATCTAATTCTTCCCTTGACACTCTGGTGCCTTTCAGCTCCATCTGTCCCAAAGGAGGTAGTTCTACCAAGATATAACCCTTGCCAGCAACCTACTTTGTATCTTTGCTATCCAAGTGCTGCTGCACCTTTGTACAGTTTCTCTTCAAAACAGTTAGGGCCAACTCTGTTGATGTGATAGCTGCATGAAAGACCACTGATCATGGTTCAGACACCATAGACAAAGGAAAAACATCCCAGATACATCTTGTCCCTTCAAAGGTCCAGTCAAGTCCTGCCACTGCCAAATGGTATGAAACACCAAACTTAATAGTAACAACAAAAACCTCCCAAAAACATCCCCAGGGAAGAATTCAACCACTTGAGATCATTTTAGTGCTGAAAGACAAGGAGAAAACTGTCCCCACACAGGCAGAGCTTCCTTCCAGCATCACCCCCCTCTTGACAAAAGGATTTGTTCCAAATATGAATAGAATCACAGTATATGCTGGGTTGGAAGGGACCCATCAGGACCTTCATGTCTAACTCCTGGCCCTGCACAGGACACCTCAAGAATCACACCATGTGCCTGAGAGTGTTGTCCAAACACTTCCTGAACTTAGACACTTAACCATTCCCACAAAGGGTGAGGAAAAACACACCTCCTCTGCAATTTGTGAGACTGCCATCTGCCCCTCTGAAAGAGAAATTATCTGAAAATAACTAGAAATGTCTTCTGGGTGCCATTCTCAAAATACCTACTTTCAGATCTAGTGACAACAAACACAGAGGGTACAGGAAATATTCTGGGATAACTGTCAAATCCAAAACATGCAGAAAAATGTCCTTATATAGTACCTGATAAAAATACCAATCTATTTTATGCATGGATATAGTCTTTATATGTCAGGAGGTGGGGTTTTTTTTAATATAAAACCCACAGTCAAATCCAAATCCATGCATAACATTTATCCAACAAATTTACTATCATTCCTTAGCCTAAAAAGAGAGGCCCTTAATGTAACAATAAGCCAGTAAGTGCTATGTTTTCTCCTCGAGCCAGGTCCTATGTGCTCTCAGAGAAACATAACACACTCAAGATAGCTCAGCTACCTCAGATGGCTTTTAAAAAGCAGGATAGCTTCTGTGGTAGTGTTGGAAACAGAAAAGTTTAATAAAAGATAAAATAACAAAGCTCTTTACAGAGAAAACTCGAGCCAAGGGCAAGAGGCTCTTGCTCCTGGTAAAAACACCCCACAAAAGCCAATTTGTTCTTTTGTTCTCTTCTTTTTCCAGCAAATTGCTTAGGCGAGACTTTTTGGCTTCTGTCCAATTGGCTATCATTAAGTTTGAGGTGAAGTCCCCAAGGTCCTATGAGGTGTTTTTTTACCTAATTGAGGAGAGAAACTTCTGGGCGTTTTTCCTTTTAAGGCGGACAAAGAAGAATTTGGTTCTCTGTCAACAGGGGGCACATTCCTGTAAGTAAGATTCAAGAAATTCAAGGTGCAACAGAATTACTTGGCTTCCCAAGGAAAACACGACATAATTCCACCAAGAATCCATACATAAAAAAATGATGTCATATTCATTTTTTCTATGCAATGTTTCATAGGCATTTGTATTGAAACATGAATAAATGTTCTCCATCATACCCTGGTGTAAATAATGGCACAGCATCAAGTAACAATCAATATCCTTATATATTAATAGCCCTCTATAATCTGCTTATTATAATTTGCTCAGACTGTAGCAAAATCCATTTTCCTTAACAATCAATTTATATCGCAAATATATATGGAAAACCCTCTCATTTTAAATGGATTTCTACCTCATTAAACTCTTCTTAATGAGCCTGGGGATACAGCTTTCAAGTAAATGAACAGAAGGTACTTTAAATAAAATTAGCTGAGTTTGAATAAAAACATATCGTACAGCTAACAAAAAGTGAGCTACTTCATACACTAACCACCTAGTGCAATTTCCCCTTCTTCCAGGAAGGTTTGCTTTGGGAAGAACAACCTAATTGAACACACAGTAAGAATCTTCTTTTAAAATTACACAAGTCGAATATATCCCTATGTGTAACAATGATTATTCAGAAGTGCATATTGGCCCTTGCTGTTCAATAGGGATCTTTGGTAATCTTACTCTATGATTGACTCCAGGTACTAAAATTCAGCTTCTTACTCACACTGCTATATATTAACTTTTTATTTTTTTAAAAATATAGTATTTTTAAACACAGTTGTAAAAATGAAATCTCCGGTCATGAAATTAATTTGGAGAGGGATACTGAATTCCACATCATTCCATCTTGACTTGAATGAAGGCAGTATTGTTCAAAACTTGTCTCTGTCAGAATTCATGTATGGGAGAAAGACACAACTCTTCCAGTTATGGAGCTGTTCAAGGAGTATGTACCCAAAAACCTGGAAGATAACAAAAGAACCACTTGCAATATTTTAACCTTTCTCATTAGCAGTGGGAGTTCATTTCAAAACTATGCATTTCTTTTTCCGAGATGATTTTGGATCACTAGATACCCAGATTCCTTTTAACTGTGCTTTCTGTTCCCTCTGCTCCAATGCAGTATCATTGAAGAGAAATACGCCAACTTGATAGACTGATCTCAGCCACCTGAAACACAAACAAGTAATGAACAAAAGAAATAACAAACAATGTTAAGATTTTCTTTTCCACGCATAAACTATACAGCATGCTGCTCTTATCACAAGCATGTAACATGTCCCCAGCAGAAGGATCTTTCATTTCTCATCAAAAGATCAAAAGACCCAGAAAGGAGATCTTTCATTTCTCATCAAAATAAGAAACCAAAGCCCGCTTCCTGCTAGCTATTGGAGCATCATAAGTAGAGCTATAGAAATACTTGTTTAATTCTGTTCCAAAGCTTTTATTCAGACCTCTCCATAGTGAGGGCAGATCCTAAGCCCCCGGAAAGGCGTGACGCGGCCCCGCCCTCAGCGCTGCGGGCTCGCCATGGCGGCGGCGCGGCCGGCGCGGGCCCGGGCCCTGCTGCAGCAGAGCGTCTCCGCCC
>VZRH01002478.1:804317-820623 GCA_013397555.1 Urocynchramus pylzowi
CGTCTCCGCCCGCCTGCAGGTGCGGCCGCCCGAGAGCGGCTCCGAGGCCCAGTGGGTGGAGGTAACGTGGGCCGTGGGCCGCGGGCCGCCCCCCACCGCCGGCATCGCCCCTTCTCCCCGCAGAGCGGGGCTGAGCGGCGCGGCCAGCAGGAAAGCGCTCCGTGCCCTGCGCGCGTGCGCCGGCGGGGGGAGGGTGGGCGTTCAGGCGTTTGAGGGGAGCCGCCTGTGCTCCTTTCCGGGCTGGGCTGCGCTTCGGGCAGCTTTCCAGCCTCGTCTCGTTTCCACTCCAGAGCACTCTCCTCGCCCCCTGGTTATCGGCAAAGGTTGCGGTCAGCCCTTTCGGCGAAGGGACAAGCAGCAGGAGGCGCACAGCGATTTCTCTCTGCTGCTCTTTCTCTCTCCCTGTGGTCCGCAGGCAGAATTCTCTTCAGGAGCATGACTGCTCCACGATCTCACAGTTCCCTTCTAACTGTTGTTCTTTCTTTTCTTAAATACACTTTCACAGAAACACTACAACCTTGGCTGATGGGCTCAGCTGTCGGCTTTGTTTGTTGTGTTAACTTGGAGAAGAAAGGCCAAGTAGGGTCTGCTATGGGACCATGGCAGCAGTAGTTCTGATGTTTGGGGATTTTTTTTTTTCCAGGACGCTAACTAAAAATGAAATTTAGCACGTATACCACCCCCCAAGTTAAGGAATTGTATTTTTCCCCGTTTTTCTCCCACAGTCTTCTGCTGGGGCAGGTAGGTAGGTCTGCGGACTCTTTGGTCGATGTGCTGTGCATGCAGCCCAGGGCTCTCTACCAGAGCATGAAGGCTGCCCTTTGGAATGCACTGCCCTGCTGTAGTTGCCATTGCTTGTGAGTTACCTACCCTAGAATTTTTGCCATTGTTAACTGTTTAACCCCTGGGTTTTTTTGGTTTTGTCTTTTGTCCTTTTTAAAAGACTATTACAATGGAAAGGGCTTAATACAGTCACTTGCACAAATTTTAAAAAGTAAAAGTTCTAGCATGGTTCAAGTGTTTATGGTTTAAGTATTCATTCAACACATCTGAAGAGAGTTCACACTTTGCCTTTCACATTAACCTTAAAACATTTCTCTCCCTGTTCAGAAGGGGCCGGTGGATCAAGCAGAACTAGTTCCTGCAGTATGGTCTGGGAAGCCAGAATGTTTTACTGGGAGGAAATAGGTGTCTTCTCACAGCTACTGTGTTTCACAGATGTAGTGCGTCTTGTGTATACTCCACTGTTAGCCTCTCCGTATAAGGTTAATTACTCTAAAATTCACTTAGCCCAGCATAAATAAACTGTAGGAGAAATATTCTATTTGTAGCTTGCTAATCACAGAAGTAATTGTAGATCTAGTAAAG
Source organism: Urocynchramus pylzowi (assembly GCA_013397555.1). Lineage (NCBI taxonomy): Eukaryota > Metazoa > Chordata > Aves > Passeriformes > Fringillidae > Urocynchramus > Urocynchramus pylzowi. The sequence goes on from VZRH01002478.1 coordinate 805,686, forward strand.
AAAAGCAGAAAAGTAATTTTGCTGTCTTTCATTTAAACCATCTTAAAAGCTACATGTTGTGGTTGACAGATATGAATAACTTTGCTTCAAGGAGGTTATGTAGTTTATCTCTCTAATTTGCAAAATCACTAGGAAAGTAATAGATATCACTAAAGGAATCTGAAAGAGATTTGGGTGGTCTCCAGCAGATATTTTTCAGACATGAACCTTACTAATATTTGTCATGGATAGTTGGGAATCTTTCCCAGGTACCTGGGGCTTTTTAAGAGAAGCCTGTTTTAACAAGAACTAGTCACCATACAGAAAAACAGCCAATTGGAAGTTCATTTTTTCTCTAGTATGATTACTTCAGAGGTTATTGGAAGGAAATTTTGCTGCAGACATTTTCTGGAAGGGTAATTTTACTCCCTATTTTTGCATGTCAGTGCAAAAACATAAAAATAAAAAAGTACAGACATCATCAACTATTATTTACATCAACCAGTGTGTTCCTGGTGTTTTATGACCAATTAAAAGTAGAACCTCACCTTGAGACATTTCTAGCATAGCATAAGTGTTGTATTATGTAGGTGGCTTTGAATAGCTTCTGGGTTGTAAGAGACCCCTGTAGGTACTTTAGGAACTTCAGATGTTCTTTATCTTCAAAAAAGTTAGGAGTGTACTTTATAGATGAATCTCTGCCTTCATTGTGTTTTCATGATTGATTTTTTTGGCCTCTTGAGGGTTACTGTGCATAGGATGTCTTATTTTGGTTATATACCCTCCATAAACGGTTTAGGAATACAGCAAAATAGGAAGGAAAAAAGGAATTCTTCTTGCAAAGGTAGGGGTGAAATAAGGTAAGGTTTGGTGTATTTTGTAACTGTGGGAGAAAAGAAACATAAAATGAATATTCAGCTAAAAAGTATAAGTGTCTACACTTAATGCAAGGAAAAATGTCTTTTCCTTATCTTATTTCACTTGACTTGTTTTCTGGTTACTATGGCAAAAAGAAGTGCAAAATACCAGGCACAGACTTGTTCTGTGACCTGTGGCAGATGATGTAATCTCTCTCTGCTGCACTGAATATAAGAAATATGAAGAAATCTTCCCAGAGGGTAGTAAATCTGAACTTGAAATGGAAATATCACAGAATAATTTATATAAGGTAGTTTCACAAACTGACTTTCTAAGAATTACAAAGCATCTCTTTTTATTATCCATTGCATTTTCTTGGAGGAAAAAGTAGTAAAAGGTAGAGATAACATTTTGTAGAATATATTTCAGTTTTGCTAATGAAATCCTGAAAAATACAGATGAAGGTATTTAGTGAGAGGGCTGAGGAAGGACAGTTATTTGTCTTTTCCTGCCAAAGAGCTAAAAAGCAGCATTTGGAAGCAGCATTGCTAAGGCTGTCTATATGGCATTGGGGCTGGTTACTTCAGCCCTTCATGATCTGGCTCAGCTGGTTGCCTGATCTGATGATTACTTAGGACAGCTGTGTAATAAATGTCAGTGTTACCCAGTATCTTGCTTTGTTGATTTATTTATGTAGGCATTTTTCTGCTCACAGTAGATCCACATAGAGCACAGCTTTCCTGTCCTGTCCTGAGTAGGTTCCTTGCAGTAGCTGCTTGCACACCAGCATTTTGAATTTGTGATCTTATTTGTGTTATTTTGCTTGAAATTTTGTGCATTAAATATAGGTCTGAGGAGCAGTCAACTAGGCTTTGATAGGTTACAGAGGACCTGCAGCAATGGCATTAGTTTTGCTTTGGTTCAGAAATTTTACACATTACATTGACAATAAGCACAAGTCTTAGGACACTTGGAACACTGATATGAGGTCAGACTGACACATGTTATTATTAGGTTTGGTCTTGTAATTGCATTCAATTTTACATCTTCAATTAAGAAAACTAAAGAATAAAGTAAGACTTAAAAAGGGGTTGAAACATGGCTGTACATGTTGAACCACAGTTTTCAGTCATAGTTGAAACTCTTAAGTTTCAGTTTACAAGTAGTTGCATAGCTTTCAACTTTATCATGGTTGTAAAGTGTTCTAGAAGACCATAAACATGCAGTATAAAAAGAAGCATCCTCTATCAGCTTTAACTTGTCTCTGAATTAATTGTTTTCTCATTTAACCTTCTGTCCCTCTAATTTTCTTCAATATCTGTGTCTCATCTTGTGATAAACAGTTTATTCAAAAACAAATATCAAATAAGGGCAGAGGCTGGAAAAATCATGATTTACGTTACTTAATCTTTATCTGTCTGGCCTTAGGACTTGCAGGGGTCTCTTTACTTACTTTTTTGTGTCTTTAAAATGAGATGCTTGCAGAATATTGTTACTGCTGTGAGACTGTAAAAAAAAGAAAAAGAGTTTTGAAAGGAGCCATTTAAAGCTTTTTACAGTTCTCAGCATGTGACATTTTGGCTACAAAGAGCATTCTCTTTTTTCAGAAGTTAGTCACTAGAAAAATAATTGAGAAGGCATAGCTTTTCTCAGTCATTGCCTTGAGCATTTTCTTTAATCTTTGCAATAACTAAGGGACAAAATCTCATGTGTATAGCTAAGATTTCTTCGCCAAAAACCTTTATCATTTGGGGAAAAAACAAATAGAGGAAAATATTTTTGAAAAGGTATTTTTTAGAAACGTTCTCACATTTTCTATCCTTTTGCTTTGATAGCATTAATAACTCCTTCCTGTCCCAATCTATTTAACATCTCTTCGGTGGTATTTCACAAGTTGACGTTTATGTTTCCTCCAACAAAATTAAAAAGATACTTATTCTTGACAAGGCAGTGGGGAGGTTTTTTTATATACTATCTGTGGATCCTGTCTGCCTGTGGACACTTGGGGTTTTTTCCCAGAGAAGTTAAGCCATGCAGGTATACTTGTGCGTGAGACATAGGTGCTGCTGCCTGCAGAGCCTATCACTTTGGCTTAGTAAAGCATGGGTTGTTGCACGTGTGTTCTTTATGGGCGAACCAAGGGAGCAGAAAAGCTACACAAGAGTTTCCTTGTGCTTTCTCCTCCGTAGAGGCCTAATTCTTCCTTCAAATACATAGTTCTTACAAGTAGTTGCTCTGAATGCTAAAGATGTGGCATATCCTTTACTTTATATCAGTCAGCTGAAAGGTTCCATTTTGCCAGTTAGATTGTACCCAAGCTTGTAAATAGTATTTTGAACAACTTTATAATATTCTGAACAACTTCACAGTTGTTGGTCATCATATTTAAATATTTAATTAACAGACTGTGGTTTTTTGAGAATTACATTGTACTACATTACTTTCAACATCAAAATAAAATTCAGTTATTTGACAAGTCCTGTGGTGTTTTTCATGTTTCATAATTGGAAATAATATCATAGTTCATACTGAAAATTATTTTAGCTGTACATTTGATAGGAAAAAAGCTTAAATTATTTCTTATGCTGGATTTAAGTATACTAATTCATCTTGTCACCTCGTCTGTGTTAGTACTGTGCACTCTACATTCCAACTAAATTTGGCTTCACATGGAGTTAATAAACTGTCTTAATTGTATGTAGAAGCATTTTGCAGATAATGAGTATATATCTTATCTTCCACAGTGTGGTGTGTAAACTCAATGTCTGAAGTTGTACTAAATAACTAGAACTACTCTTTTGTTATGTGGTTTTGTCATTTTTGATACTGTTTAAATGCATTGTAGATAATGAGAAACATTGACATAGTTTTCTGTAATCTTTTGTAGATCCAGAGAGGGCTTGTTATCTACATATGCTTCTTCAAAGGTGCTGATGAGGATCTTGTCCCAAAAATTGGTATGATATAATCCATATACATTATTGTATTGGTTGAAAAGGAAGAAAAGCAGTTGAGGCAGAGAAGGTAGCAGCCATTTGGATAAGCCATGAGATGGCATTATTCTAACTCAGTTACTGGCTGAAAGAACAGTTTGGTCTGTCTTGTTTCTTTTGACAGTTTGCCATGCCTCTTTGTCTGTCTGTTCATGACCAACCTAGAAAACAAATTCCCCTGATAACATTCTGGCAAACAAAGAAAATGCTGCACCTGCTGTTTAACATATTACATGTGTTGGGCAATAAGTTCAGTCCAGGACAGAACTGAATTTCAAATAGTTCATGGCTTGATTTGATAAGTGTTTTACCACTGATCTCACTGTATGTGCAGGATATGTAAAATTATAGCCAGTAGAGGGAGTTGTGTGGATAATGAAATTGTATTTCCCATCTCACTTCAGTGCTGCTCACATACACTCATAGCATGAGCAGATTTCTGGTTCAGAAGCAATAACAGCAATGTCTGCAATTCTTGTCTTCTTCTCCACGTGCACTTTTAACATTTCCATTGAAGCAGAGAAGATGCTGTGGATAAGAAGGTCAAATAGTAGCAATTTCAGCCTTTACCCAGTACTGTTTTGGCTTGATTTTTTTTTTCTCTACTTTTAGTAATTTCTTCTCCCTCTTTTCCTCCATCAGTAGCACTGGTTCCCTTGGGAAATTCTGGGATGCTGCATATTCCAGATAAAAGTGCCCCTTTTCTGTGGCTGGCTGATATTAGTGGTTTGGCTAAAGATTGGGTAACAATATTTCACTATTTCAGTGTATTTCAGGCTACTGGCTGGGACCAGCAGTGCACAAGTACAGGTGCTATTAAAAAAGCTGAGAGCAACTCCTGGTGGGGGTTCTCTCTTGGTCTTGGAAGGCACAGTCCTTTTGTGATGCTAAATGTTTATTATATAAAACTTTATTTTGTGCTAGTGAGAGTTCCATGAGAATGTTGCTCGAGAATAATTACATTTTCAGTTGTGGGGCAGCTAAAACAGGCCAGAAAAAGAAAGTTCTGTTTCCTATCAGGAGATTCATCTAGGACCATCCTTCTTGAGTGCCTGCCTTAGAGAATATTGTTTCCTAAATATATTTTAAATCTGTTTAAGTGTGTGGGTTTGGTTCCTGAATCACAACTCAGCTGTTTTTGCTTCTAACAACATTAAACATTTATGTTTAGGGTTTGGAGGCATGACTAGTATCCTCCCAGCTTTTACAGAGTTGGAGTAATGATTTGATTTGTTATAGAAACATCAGAAAATCTAAAATTAGTAAATGCATTGATTTTATTTGCAAGTTTATGTGCTCTGGCTTATGAGCCAAATTGCATCTGACCTTCCTGCCCACCTCCTGTTTCAAGTGACAAACTGGTAGCTGCATGTCTCAAAGTGGAGCACTGAAGGACACTTGCTCTACTTGAGACCAAACTGTGGAGCTGTGCCTTCAGCTCAGATCAGTGCTGGGTCCTGCTGCAAACTGCTGCTACCAGGGTGAAAAGAGAGTCAGGGCAGAACGCTCTCCAAAGTGCACTGAAGATGGTGTGTCCTACAATGCAGAGTGTTGTGCAAAAGCTACCTATTTGAGTATCAAGCAATTAAGGAAGGCTCACTAATTGCATTCTGGGTTCTTTTGGGGGTGTCCAACTAGAATCAACTTCAGGATTTTAGCTAGTCAATCACTTCCCTCAGTAATAGAACTTTAGACATATAATATTAATATCCTTCACATTCCTCACAATACTCAGACATATTAGTTGGTTAAGTATTTATTGATTGTCCATGTTTCAGTTCATTAATAAACAGTTTCTTTTACTCAGTGGTTTGTCAAAATATTTGTTGGATCTTGTTTATGATATCCTGTTTAATTCACTTCAGTAATACTAACTCTTATTTTATTTTTATTTGCAGTCGATACGCTGTTGAATGTCAAATTAAGTGAAACTGAAAACGGCGAGTTTGTCTCTGTTCTTGATTTACCAGGTGACGTACTCATCATACCACAAGCTACCCTAGGTGGCAAACCAAAGGGAAGAAAGATGCAGTACCATGCAAACATTGAAAAAGAAAAAGGGTTGGAACTTTATTCTCAGTTTGTGACTTTGTGTGAAAAAGAACTGGCTGCCAATGCCAAATGCGTGGAAGCTGGTGTTCTTGTCAAGCACGGCACATACGGAAACAGGCAGGTATTGAAACTGGATACAAATGGACCTTACACTCACCTGATGGAATTTTGAAAAATAAACTGTATCCCAAATACAGTACTGGTGTCTTTTGTTTGTTTTGGTTTGGTTTTTTTTCTCCTAAGCATTAAAGTGCTTGATTGCCTTGGGAGATAGTTTAAAAAAGGTTTTCACTCATCTGGTTTTGCCAATCCCATTGAATAGAAGGATGCGTGAGACTGCCTTGCTATAATGAGTATGTGGTTTTTGCTCATATGCATCTGAAGTGAGGTTAAAATATTTGTTAATATTGATACTATAATTCAAAATGTTTATCAAGAAAAATGAGATAATGCAATCATTTTTTACTAAAACTAATGAAAGAAGTATTACATGTATAGCTTGAAAAAGCAGTTTATGGAAAAAAAAAGAATACTTTAGATGTACTTACATCAATTTTTACCTTTATGTTTTCTATCTATAAAATGACAATGCTTTTCTAACTAACTAATATATTGAAAACAAATTCACTGAATTTTACCCTCTTAGAGAGTAAGTACTAAATAAGAAAGTCCATCCCCCTCAACTGGAGTGTGCAAGGGTGGGAGACTTAAGGCTGTACAGGACTGATCATGGGCTTTGCAGGGAAGAATAAATGAGGCACATCTAGAAACCAGCAGTATCACTGAATTGTTTGCTTGAAGTTTGCATTCTGAAATCTCTGATGTGTTTTGATAGGCTGCCTGCTATAGCTTGGTCTATGGCCTTGTTACTGTGGTCTTGCTGTCTACTCAATTCTTTCATAATAGAGCCTCAGGAAAAGAACAGAAACATTCAAATGAAAACAAAAATAAAGATGGTACAATGTACGCTGCCATCTCATTGTTCCCTCTGCCCCTATTGCTTCCTTCCAGCTTTTTGTCCATTGAAGCTGCTAGGCAGAGACTAACTTTCCTTTTATAGACAGTGTTGGTACATTTGGGGCCCCCTTCCCAGCTGACCCCCCCATGCAGTTCTGATATAAACATTATTAACAGATAATGCTAAGAAGATATCATGGGAAATTCTGTCTGAAAAGGCAGTAAGAACAGAGCAGCTATATTAAATTGTGGCAAATTCAAAACTGATACAAATGTGTTCCTCCTGTGAATCAAGTTTCTCTTTTTAATGCAGCATTATGGTTCAGAAGGGTTCAAAGTGAAATCAGACATTTATATGGTTTGCAGCAATTATCCAGAGTTGCCGTTTGAATAAGAAATTATTCTGGAAGAAATGTAAAACCTTATGGTTAGTGAGGATGGCAGCTTGCACAATCCTAAATTGTAGGCCAGTAGTTCCAAAACTCTGTCCTTATCTTCATTTTGTACAAAACATTGAATGTATAATCTGTAGGCTCAAACTATGCCATGAGAATCATATTTTTTAACAGATACAAAACTCACAGTTTTGAAAAGAGAGTAATGAGATTTTTTTTTCTGGTTAGCATAATATATGCTTAATAATTATGAAATAAATAAGGATATTGAATACCTGGCAACTGAAATTCTCACAGTTGAAAACAACCATTTACACAAATGGCCTGGAAATATTAGCTATTAGGACCCAAATGGCATATTTATTCATTAATAATTAACAGTTATGGCAGACACAGTATGAGTCATGTTCAAAGCTCCTACTAGCAACATTTAAATAATATTGTCCTGATCCAAATGACCAATACAAATTTATTATGATCTGTGTGCTTGAAAAAACATTGTAATTCCTCTTTTTGTTGGAGGTCAAATCCTAAAAAGTGCTGAGTAATATCCCTTTTCACAGACCTTACAGGAATTGTGGGTATTTTGTATAGCTCAAGAATTGATTCTTTGATTCATAATACAAAGTCTGCAGCTTTTAATTTACTTCCTTTCTCCAGAAAGATCTTGCCTGGCAATTAATTCTCTATATTTAAAGAACTCTGAGGTTTCTAAGAGGGACAAGCTTGAAAATGTTTAGTGAAAAACAGACTTTAAACCAAACTCCCTCTCACAGCTGTCTGTCATATAAAGCACATAAAAACTAATGTACATTTCAGTGGTTTTTAGGACCAGATGGAAATTTTTGTAAAAAGGTGGATATTTGTGTATTATCTGCCCATTTCTGATTTATTTGTGTATCCATCTTGGAATACTGATTTCTTCCATCCTCTGCTCCAGGGATTGGCAGCTTGTTGAATGCTGTGCCCTTTGTACTGCTTTATTTATATCTACTATTGATTCACAATCCATTTACTGAAGGAAGCCATTTCTGAATAACATGCTGGACCATACTGATAAAAAAATTGATTAAAATTACTTTTTCAAAGCCAAATGCTTATTCCCTTCAACCTTGAATATATGCTTTAAACAGATGACCTGACTCTGCTTTAAATAGTTTCTGTAATATGACTGGACAAAAACTCCGATAATTATCCTGTTCTATACTTAGAGAATATCTATTAGAAGATGCTTAATATTTCCCACTTCCTTGAAATAACCTATAAAGTGAGGAGGTGTCCTTATGCTGTTCTGTCTCCAATTCAACTGCCATGCAGGAATTTGCAATATCAAGATTTTGTGGCCTTGTTTGCAGCACACACACCCAGTGTGTTGAAGCTGAGCATGTATGGACTATGAACTGGGCTCATAAACACTCACTAATGAGCTCAGAGGCAAAAGCCTGTTTTCCAGTCAGCAGTATTCCTGCTTCCTTCCCATGCCCCTTCTGGAAGTTTTTACCTCTGATGCTACATAGAGTACGCAATATATGAATTTACAGCACACAAATATTAATCCAGAATTGGAAGTTAATAAACAGCATGTAGCCCAGTAATACTTGCAACTGTATTGCTACTGCTAGTGACAGTCCACAGGCCGTGTCCTAGGTGTTCCAAGAACTCAGGATGGAGACTTACCACAGGAACTTTCCCCAGGCTTCTCAGAGCTTTGGTTTTATTTGATTCGGCTGTAACAATTTTTTTTCTAAGGACAGGAGACTATGGCTAATTTGTTTTACTTTTATGTGTAACCACAGTTGTTATATAGATACTAATAATTAGTATTTATTCTGTGTAGAATTACATATGTAAGACTCTAACAAGGTGTTACAGGGTACAGAAATATAGGCCTATTAAAACAGCAGGAACTTTGGGAAGTGAAGACACCAAGTGCAGTGTAAAGTAGAGGCATGGGATAGTAAGACATGGGGCACAGGCTGGCACTGGACACTCCAAGGCTATAAACAACTTGCCAGTGGTCAGTTGAAGAAATACAAATCTGGAGATGGGCAAAACTATTCTTAGGGATAAAAAAGAGAAGAAAAAATGAGTATATGAGATAAACAAAAAGCAAAACACTTTAGATGAACAAAAAGAAAAATACCTAGTTGCAGGCCAGTAAAGAAAAGCAAGGAGTAAAAGTTTATTAGAAAATGTATAAAAAGAACCCCAAGTGAGTGACATTTCCAAAAAAAAAAAAAAAAGAGATAAAAAAGAAATCAAAAACATGAACATTATACATCTGCAGGCAGAGGACTCCAGATGCTGGTGATCCACTGTGCTCCCTCTCCAAGGTGGAAGCCACAAGGAGGTGAAAAGTTAAGCATGACACCAGGAAGAGGGGTAAGTGTAGGTACTAAATTGTGCATTACAATTTTTCCTGTACTATTACTATTGAGACCTTCTGTACAGCTTCTTTTTTTCTATTTCCCTTGTTTTTCCACAATAATTATATTTGGACTGATAATAATTATTTTATTAAATTGTTATGGTTGCAATTAAAATAAATTTGGTGTGACTGTAAACATAGGGTGGATTTCTTTTTGCCTGTAATAAGATTTTGCAAATAACATTTTCTGTAGACAGTTGCTTCCCCATGTTGTAATGGCAGCCACTTGATGGGCTGCTGGATATCAGCCAGCCTTTGTGGTGCTTTTCACCAGGTCTTTTAATGCATCTGTGATGTCTGATCTCATTCACCACAAAAGCTCCACAAAAAGTTCTTCATTGTGACTCAATGCAACAACTGCTCTTTAGCTCCTCTTTGAGAACAAAGTTTCACATCTACTTGGATTTAAAAGTGTGATCTGCTGAACCTCAGTCTCACTTCTGGTATAAAAACAGCTTATTTGGAGATGGAGGGATGACTCTTTTAATCTTCCGTTATTTTTTGGTTTTAGTTTCTGTTCCTGTCTTCTAGATGGACTCCTTCAAACACATGGTTTCTCTTGGAAGCTGGAGTAGCAGTATGCCACAGAAGGCTACAGTGGTCTCCACAAATGCACTGGCATTCATCACCTGGGGTCTGCCACCAAACTCTGTTGTGACTGACTTAATTTCTTAAATTCTTTGCATATCAATTCTCATCTAATAAATGGCTATCTATTTTTGTTTTCAGTGTCTTGATCCTTAAGACCATACATGGAACAAAACAATGACAATCACTGTTTAATGCATTGCACAGCACAGTGGGACAGGACTGGGTTGTCTGGGAGATCCACCAGCTGCTTTATTCTAGAGATCAGAGTCACAATTGCTGGATAAGAACAGAAAGCAGAGCTTCCTCCTTAATATTTTTCTTGGGGAAACAGCACTCAAAACTTAGTGAATTTGGTATTTCCTATTTATTCCTTCTTTATTTCTTGAAACTTCATGAAAGCAACTTGGAATTTGGGAATCCCCCTGAGATTCCCAAAAGATTCTGTTACCAGAAGTGCCACGCAATTACAGCTGAGAAGTAAATGGTGTATGTGAACAAGAGAAAGAAACAGCAGTTAGAATAGCCCAAACAGTATGAATGTGTTGCACTTTTTCTATTTACACCACTGCTGTCTTCTAGTTCAATTACTGCCAGTGTGTGGCTTTGGGCAAAGCAATTTTCTGCTCCACTTTTTCCATCTGTGATCTGAAAGAAAGAGTGAAAACGGGGGGAAAGAGGTTTAAAACCACTGGGTTTTCCCCCTTTCACTAAAAATAAAACATCATCTCTGATCCTCTTTCTCCATTAGAAGGCAGTATGCTTTTACCTCTCTTCACCTTTGTTGGAGCTCCAGGAAGTTGCCTTTCACTACTTCCTATTTTAGCCTCTGCCTCACAAATGTGACTTAAGCTAATGTTCACAGAGCACTTCAAGTACCTCAGTGCACAGTGTTGTACCACAACAAATAACACCTCATAGTATTTCTAAAATAGGAGTGATCCAGACAGCATGGGAGAACAAATAAATGGCATTCCTGTCTTACTGTTCTAGTTCATATGCATTACTCTGAATTTAACATTGCTTTCTATTCACCTTAATCATATTTACTGGGGTAAGTGCCACAATAGATGCCCTATTACATCAATATGTGTTAAAAATGTGCAAGAAGGAACTTCATGCTATTTAGATGTGCTCTATTAGAAAAGAGACTGGCAATAAAAGTTTTGGATTAACATTGAATGTAAAAGGTTTTTGGGAGGCCTTAGTATTTAGCTGACAATCCATCCCTAGATCTAACTTTCTTATTTCCCCCTTCCATTTTGGTAGCTGTACCTAACATTATCTAGGCCTGCATAATACTTTTATTTGCATTTTAGGATTTAAAATAACAGCAGGACTGTGTAATTGCTTGGCAGGAATTCAGGCCTAGCATTTTGTGATAGTACAAAAAGGAACTGTGTTTGGAATAAAAAGAAGCCTACAATAGCCTATGCCTATTGTAGCATAAAAATATATATTATTTTTGATATTCAATGTGTAAAAAAAGCAAGATTGGTACCTAAAGCATTGCAAAAGCTAGGACAGGCCAAAATGTATTGGGGTCTACATGCCTCCAGAAAGTAAAACTAAATGATTTAGTAAAACTAAAACTTAATCTTATAATTAATTTAAAGATATGTCTTCTTAATAATTCTAAAATATAGTGGAATTTGGTTTTGTTTGCTGTGTAATTATTTGGTGATGTAACATTTGATTGAAATCAGGCCCCTAGTCCTGTGATTTTTACTCATGCGTGGACAGTCCCACTGAATTCAAAGGCATACATTCTTTTTTCTTCTTCTAGAGTAACTGAGGATTATAAAGCTGAAAGAATGAAAATATTTAGCTCAGAGGCATATGTGACTGTATAGATATTCTACTGTGTCTGGAATTTGTATGGCAGAACTGACTCATGCTCTAAATCAGTCAACCCACTTTACCAAAATAGACTAATGAGAAGACTGATCAGTAGGTTTGAGCATTTCAATTATTTGCCAGTTGCTTATTTTCTTAAGTAATTTGTTATTGAAGCACAGTCAGGAGTAATGGGGAAAGGGAAAATTGAATTAATACATGGTGAACCCATCTAATTGTCCTAATTTTTCTGGTTTAGAATAAATTACTATAAATTTGCACAACTTTTTTTTTTTTAATTTCAGATTGAAAAGGGGAAAAATAAAAATAGCATGCATAACTCCTAAAGTAGATGCTAATTTGAATCAGTGCATGGTTAACAGTCTGTTGACCAATTTAGGGGAAAATAATGGTAAAAATCAAGGTTAGTTATTAATCCAATGAAGACAGACTCTTACCCTTACATAAGCACTGCTGGCACAAAGCAACCCTGAAGCTGATGTACCCAGAGATGGAAGGAGCATCCTGCATCAATATGCCTTGTTATTCCAATTGATTCATATCAGTTTAACATTAACAAAGCATTACTTAGGTCTGATATCATGTGTCCTGGGGGGCTGGGCAAGATAATTCTTGGGAAAAACTGAGCAAGTCTTTCCTTCTTAATGAATGATGTTTTGTCTTGCCCTGTGTTCATGTAACACTCAGCATTATGAGATACTAGTTTTGAGTGGGTCTCTGCCTGCTACCATAACAGAGTGAATAATAGGTGTAATAATGATAATAACAGCAATAATCTTCCAAAAATTATTCTAGATTTGGGGTTGTTTATTTGTTTCTGAGTTAAACATGATCAATCCTTCACAAACATTGACAGAAGTTTCTGGTACCTCAGGACTGTCAGAGAGCCCTTGTTTATCTGGAGTTCCTCATGGGAAAAGTCATCATGTAACAGTCTTTGAATACAAATTGTTCAGCTGACCTTTCTCACAAGTGAATTGCAAATCACTGTATTAGTAACAGCAATTCAGCTCCTGATCAAAATCAAGTTAACTTAGCAGATAATTCTTTCCTGGGAATGTATGTGATTTTTGAAAACACCTTTACATCAGTACAAGTTTGTGGAGTTGATTTCTGTGAAACATAATATGTAAATAATTTCCTGCTTCAGGTGTGAGGCATATTCTTCATTACCACATTTATTGTCAGAATTTTTTTAAAAAGCTCCTTGCATCAGTGCTCATGTTTTTTATCACAGTCACTTTAGTAAAAATGAAACCAGTGTCCATATATGGTAACGTAGCCTGCTGCTCATGGCATCTGCAGCACAATGTAATCAGGCAGCCCTGCATGTGCTCTTTGAAATATTTCTCAGCAGTATCATCTGCATAACTGAGTACAGATGTTCACAGAGGATCCCCTGCATGTAAACTTTACATATTGAACCTATGTTAAGTCGAATGTACAAGCTTATGCAAGGTTTAGACACAATTTCTGCTCCTATGGTTTTGCATCCCAGGCATTATTCCCTCACCAAAAAGGTTCCCTCTCTACAACTGCCTGGAGGGAGGCTGGAGAGAGGTGAGGGTCAGCCTCTTCTCCCAGGCAACCAGTAATAGCACAAGAGGACATAGCCTCAAGCTGTGTCAGGGGAGGTTCAGGTTGGACACCAGGAAAAATTTCTTTCTGGAAAGGGTCATTAAACATTGGAATGGACTGCTCAGGGAGAAGGTTGGGGCACTATCACTGGAGGTGTTCAAGAAATGTCTGGTACTTAGTGCTATGGTTTAGTTGACATTGTGGTGATCAGTCAAAGGTTGGACTCAATCTTACAGGTCTTTTCCAATCTTAATAATTCTGAGATTCTGTTTGCACAAGTTAAAAGAAGATAGTCCCAGAAAACACAGGCTTGTGGCGAGAATTCTGGGTCCTGGATTCCAAACATGGCTGGGCATCAGCTGGAAAACTACAATAAGATTATTGTTTGTTTATTTTAAAACTAAAAAATAATTGAGAGACATACTTTCTTCTTATTAATATAGAACTTAAACTGATCACAGAATACATTAAATAAAATCCCTCCAATGGATATTTTCTCATGACCAGTGAGTTCGCTAATTAAAATTTGGAGAGGTGGAAGTAATTCCCAGTGACAAAGCAACATCCTCCAGCTGGACCACCTATGTAGTAGCAGAAACGAGTGGAATTCCTGGAGGAGTTTCAGCTGACCTTGTCTGTAAGACACAGAATTACTTCTTGATTTGGGATTCCATATGGACTTGGGATCACAGCTCACACTGATGAAACCCAGGAATAACAACTTTTGCAAACCTTGGGTTCGACGAACGCTTATTATAAAGGGCGTGTTCCCGTTACTGTCCTGTGCAGTGCCCAGGGGCCCTCCCAGGGAAGTACGGACGTGGATGCCTGAGAGGCGGAGTGGAAATCAGAAGCCATGGCAGACCCTGATCACAGCCAGGTACAAATCCCAGCAGTGCCAGCTGAGCTACCTTCACAAAGCATCACCAAGCGGGATCTTTTGTTGCTGTTTTTGGGGGGGCAGCACGGACCGCGAGCCCCCGGCTGTGCCCCCTAGCGCAGAGCCGCTCACCGCCCCGGGGGCTGCGGAGCCTCGGAGCGCCCCGGGGCGGTGACTCTGCCCCCTCCGGCACCGCGACACCGCTCCCCGGGCCGCTCCCGCCCTCCTCCCGGCCGCCGCGGGCGCTCGATGGCTCCGGGCCCGATTGCACAGTCCTGAGCACCGGAGTCGCCCTCATACTCCTCCTCCTCCTCCCCTTCCTCCCCCTCCCCACCGGCGGGCGGCGGCAGCTCGGGCGCCGGACCCGCCCGAG
>VZRH01002478.1:820873-902915 GCA_013397555.1 Urocynchramus pylzowi
CGGGCGGGGGCGTTTGTCTGGTGCGGGGCCATTCGGATCCTGAGGCTCGGGCCGGGGTTTGGCATTCACTTGCACCGAGGTTCCATGATTTTGGCGTCTGGTTTTGTATTTTCTTATAAACCTTGGTAGTTAAGAATATTTGGGGAGGGGTAGCAATATTGGACATTCTGATATCTGGAAATGTTAGCGTAAGCTTTTGCAGTTTGAATTCCTGGTTGTCTGGATAGGAGAACGACTAAGTTTGCACCATATAACTGGTAAAAACCTTGCACGGGATGTAAAATGTGTAAAGTTGCATCCGTGTTAACATCTTTGAATGTGGGAAAGAGTAATAGGTGTTGTAAGTTTGGTTAAGTGTAAAGTTTATTGAGACATGGGTGGAAGGGTGATAGAAGATGAGGAAGGCAGATAAAAGTTGAGTCCAGCTCTGTGTTTCTATAAGTGAAATTTGATATCTTTTGAATTTTGGATTCATTAATTGTAGTTTGAATTCATTAATTTTTAGATTCTTTGAGTTTGGGGTTTGATTTTGTAGGATTAGGTGTTTGCAGTTGTGACCATGAACTGTACATTTATTTTAGTCTCACATGCCAGAAATATTTTCCCTGTCTTCAGAAATAGTTAAGCTATATTGTATGCTTTAGTGTTTTGCTACAGGATATTTAATAGTCTCAATCCATTTATGAAATAACAATTGAGACATAGAAGAAAGAAGAAGATAGATTACTTCTAGAAGAGGACATAGAAGATAGATTACTTCTGGTTATGTGATGAATGGAGGCTGGGTTTCTTTTCCTGATGGTGTGACACATTGAAAAGGGGATGGGGGAAGGAAGCCAGTTTACTGTTACACTAAGTCTAGCCATACATTGAAAACTTATGCTTGATTATTGAACATAGGATTGTTTTTGTAGTCAGTAAAATATTTGACTTACTGACTAGTTCATGATGTTGCATGCCAACACATGAAAAACTTTATATTAATCAATGCAGGATGATCTTCTGTTTTAAGATTCAGAACAGCCTAATGACACAGAAGATTAGAAACACCTTCTCACAAAAACATTTTCAGATTGTGGGATGTTCATTCTATTCAGCTTTTACCTGTATTTACTGGGTTCAGGTAGCAGAAACTTTAAAAAGACACACAGTATACCTAGATCTACATTGAAGACCAAAAAGGCTTTAAACCTCTAGGCAGTTACATTTTTGAGCTATTTTGGACTTTTCTTTGGGGAACAGCCACATAAAATACCTAGAGAGTGAACCATTGCAGTGCGGTATGTCAGTGGTTTGTGCCCGGATAGTGATCTCTGATCTGCCAAACAAGTCTCCTGCAGAGTTTGCATCTGTGAAGGCTTCTGCTGCTGCTGCTAAATTTCTGACGGTGTTTCAGTGTAGTTGAAGTCAAATCATGGTAAAAGCTATAGTGATTTTCAGGAAAAATAAGTATAATTTTCTGGGATTTCAGTTTATATTCAACAGAAATTCCCTGTGGCTTAATTTAATGCTAAGCTAGACTGGATTCAGCATTTACCTTAACAGAAGGTTGGTGGTTAAAATCAACCTGCTTTTTTGATAATCCCTATACATATATGTCACCTACTGTAAGTCAATTTAACGTTTTAACAAATCATTTCATTTCCTGAAACTTCTGTCATTGTGACAAACAAACAAACAAACCCCACCTCACAGCATACTTAGCTTGGTATATTTTGCCTATATTAGATAAACGATATTGTCTACAACATTCTCAGGGCTAAAGCTATGTTCAGACATATATTGAAATTTTTATTTATTATTGTTAGCAGGTGGATGTTTATCCTTCTGTGGTTTTCATGCACATGCCTTGCTATCACACCAGGTTTCAAATCTGCAAAGAAATAAACACGAAGCATTCTATGCATTTTTATTCAGACTGAAGCTAGTTATTGCTTTTTGAAGTTTACTTAGTCCAGCTTTGGGGAAAAAGAAAATGTTTTAAACTCACTTTGTCAGTATCAGATATTACACTCTTTTTCTGACTACTAGAAGCATTGGTTAATTATTTGTATGCAATTTGTCTGGTTGACTGTAAACAAAATAATGTTCTGAGGTCCCTATAAGGGAACCAACTTTATCTTTTGACTGTAACTTTCAGGAATGAACCTAAATAGTATTCAAGAGTTGTGAGGGCCAGGGAGGTCAGAGTGTGCCAGCAGTGCCCGCTGTGGAGCTCAGGAAATGGTTGTTTATATTTCTCAGTAACTGAATGTTGCAGTTTCTTGGTTTCCTGGAATTCTTCTCATGTGGAGATAAAAATTATAATGATAATAAGAAACATGAAAGCAAAGTGCATGTACTTTTTAACACTATGAATGAATGTCTTCCAATTGTTTTTTAAAAATGTCTTTAATATTTTGCATTGCTAAAACAGCTATTGCATTTTCAGGCACTTTGTTCACGGTATTTTTATCTAATTGTGTCAAGCTTTGTCCTCAAAACTTCACAGGAATCATTCAGCGTTCCTAGAAGACATTGTCTTGTCATTTCTTTCACACTTCAGCAAATGTATATTGTGTTGTAGTTCTTATCAATGTCACTGTTATGTGGGTGGTCACATTCTTTGAGTGAATATTTTTAAAACCAGGAAGCCCAGAGCAAGAATTCTGGTAGATTTCACATAGGTCTTTGTTGCCTTTAAACTTTATTGCTCTTTCAGATACAGGGTAATTCCTCCAAAACTTGGAAATCAATAACATTTGATAAGCATTTTGGTAGGAAAACCAGTCATTTGGAACTGTTCCTGTGGGAGTAAACACGAACTTTGTGTGAGCATCATGGCTCACAAAACATCAAAATATAACCCCTTTGTTTTGCAACACAAATGGAAGTAGCTGAGAAGTTAACAAGAATTCTGTTTGGGCTGCATGGTATTTGTTCTTTAGTACAGCCTGAAACGCTGTGGGAACACTACAAGACCTACATATATGGAGCATGCAATATATGGAGATGCACTTGGATTGCATCTTTAACAAGTCCCTGCAAAAAATGCTACCAAATTTTCAGTGAGAGAATAGCCACATAGCATTCCTGTGGCAAATTTCTTCATCCAGAGCACTATTAAGAGTAAAGACTGAAAAAGTATCTTGTTTCCACATCTATGATTTCAGAGTCATGTTTCTAAGCAGAATAATTGCATACTAAAATATAATGTAAGGGGAAGTTGTCCTAGTCTGAAATCTTCAGTAATGACTAGAGGAAGTGGTTCTGCTATCATCCGTTATTTTTTGTTGCTCATAGTCAGGCAGATTGTTAATTGCTTTTTGCTGTTGGGGATAAGCATGTGATGCAAATGTGTACATATTTTTATTTAAAAAGGAAGATGTGTGAGTGAAACTGAGTCCCACTATAGCATAGACTATACAATAAAACATAGTACTCAACCATGACATTTATTTGCTGTGTTTTTCACATATTAATGCACTCAAAATTTGATATTAAGAGTTATAATTCTGCTTGATTTACAGGCCTTGAAATTTTGGACCTCCTTCTCTGTGGCCTGTTATTCTTTTCCATGTGCTCTGAGCTGTGGTCTTGTGATGACTTTCTCTTGTGGCTTGTTCTTGCAAACTGCTGTCAGACGTCACTGTTGGTCCCATCTTCTCTGTGCTTGGCTTCAAATTTCTCTACTGCTGCCTAATGTAACATAACACTGCAAAATACCTGGCATTTTTATGGCTCTGTATTAATTTTGGATGAAAAGCATTTGTCAGTTTAATTTGGCTCAAATTGATGAGACCAGTGAGTGACAAATTTGGGTAAGTGTGTGTATGCATTGAAAGACTGGGCTCTGGTTTCATAAGTTGTTCTTAAACCTCTTCATAAAGTATTTAATCAGTCAAACATACCGGTGTTTCTGCTAAAGAAACAGTCTTCAGGGGAGTTAACTTTCTCTTTGTCTCTTCCTCCCCTCTTTTCAGTTATGTGCTCTTGCTTCATGTAGCTCTGTGGAGCAAAAATTTAAAGCTTGTGTATATAGAAAAAAGGTGCAAGTCGGCTAAATGATGGGGATCCTGCCACACAAAGGATGTGGAAATACTGATTCACTTACACTGATGCTTTTATTTAGCTTTGCCTTCTCTAACTGAAGATTTTGAGGCAGACTTTGCTTCTGTGAGTTAGTTGGTAATAGTTCGTAGAAATCAGTAAGTAAACAAAGGCTGCTCTGTCTTTCCAGTAATTATAAACATATTTATCTGTTGAATATTCCCACTCCAATATATTTCCAGTGTCTAAACTCCAAACTCATTTAAGCTGAAGATTTATATTCCTCGTGATATTACTGAGATTCTGTAATTGTTGTTTATTTAAATCAGATTATTTCTCTGTGTGTGCTATAAATTTCCTTGGCTGTCGTATCTCCCATTTGAAGTTGCTGGGGTTTGAACCTGCACTTTTTGCCTTCTCCAGACCTTGGTTCCTCTTTATTTTTGCCTACTAGCATAAACAGTGCACTGTAACTATTGGATTTTGGTCCATGCTTCATTCATTACTAGCTGTGTTTGGCTGGTGCTTTAAGGTTTTTCTGCCCAGCTGGCAAAGCCCATCATACTCAGTTTCTCTTGTCAGAAGTAAGTCCAAGGGAGCTGGGCAGGAGTTTTGTTTATGTTTGCAGGGCACTGAACAGGTCCGTGCAAGGGTGTAACAAAGGTTTGAGCATCGATGTCTCTCTGTGCAGTCAGCTCAGATGCACTGCTAACGATCATCCCATTAAACTTTTAAACAGTGCTTCGGGAGTAACATTGATCTCAACTGTTAATGGCTGGAATTAAACGTGTCAGGCTGGAAGGCTTTCTCTTAAACGTATTGGTTCACTTGTTAGACAGATTATAATAAATCTTCCTTTTTGAAGAAAAGAACGTGGATTTGAAGTCAGTTAAAATACCACTGCAGTGCAGTGAGGGTCATCTTGAAGCTAGCAAATGTGCTTCAGCTCTTTTTTTTCAGCAGTGGGATGGTTATGGCATTGATTGTGTAGTCAGCCCAATGATAGCTTTTATGAAAACACGGGTGGTTGTTATTATTACTGGTCATTTTTCATCTTAATCGTTACTGTTATTCATTATTGTTTTTTTACTGTTGCTCATTACTGTCCATGAGTAACAGCAGTAGTTTCTTAGAGGAACACTATGCACTTGTGGCTCTGCTAGATTAGTCATTGGTACAAAGTTGAATCCACAGGTTTATTGTCTTATATCAGATTTAGTGCAGAATTATGTTAATACTTTTGAAATTAGAAAGATATAAATAATTGTTTTTAAGATGAGCTAAATGGCACTTTATTTTCTTCACTACAAAGTAGGTGTAAAGGACTTAGACCCTCATCTAGCTTGTGCATTAGATCCTAGCCTGAGCCTCATGCTCAGAGAACTAAGGTTGATCAGATTTCTGTTTGAGCAGCACTTGTTCCTGGCAAAGAGAGTCAGACTGGTGGATCAGAGGTGAAATGTGAAAACTTTTAAAAGAAAATAAATTTGTAAGTACAAACTTGGTCTGTGGGGTAATTTCCATTACTTGTGTCACTCTTCACTGAAATAATGAGTCATAATTTAAAGGCTGATTTTTTAGTGAGAGATCAGTTAGGAGTTTGCTTTTTTGCAGATTACTTTTTTTGGGTACTTCTTATTTTTTTTGTGCATAATATGCCAAGAGTTGGAAGGAAGAGGAAGAGTGCAATTCATTAAGTTATTGCCATTATTGCTCATAGCTTTTTCATTGGTAGTGTTATAATTTTTTCTTAGACTTGCATTGGAAGATACACAGCAGTCTATGGTCTGCTACCCTCATCTTTTAAAGCCTGAGGAGATTACCTAGCTTGAATTGAACTTGATCCACATCATAGATCTATTTAGGTTTTCTACTCTGTTATAACTTTATCATGGGTGGTCTATTAATTCTCATATTTGAAAGACAGTAGCTAAAGGCAGCTACTCAGATCAGTCTTACCCTGGATGAATCACCTTTTATTTAAAAACTACAGGTCCCTTTTTTCTCTTTGTGGTTTGTCAGAAACTTCAACAATACAGTTGCTGTTGCCTTTTAATGCTTGATGCACCCTGTATTCCTTTCAATTTACAGGGTGGCATTCCATCTAGTGCTTGCTCCAAGAGCTTTTCTGAGCCCTTTTCTGAGCAGTCTTGAACAATCCTCCTTGTCAAATTGGCAGTTGATAAATGAAAAAAAAAAAATTTAGTACTAAGTAGGAACAACTTCTGCCTTGGCCAATAAATCTTTGTGCCAGTTTTGTAGCATAGTATAAATGTAAAATAAACTTAGCTCACAGGAAAAAAAAAGAGGAATTTTTGATTGATCTGTTCTTGTAGTACTGATGGGAAAGTAGTTCCTGTAATTGCTTCAGTTACCTAAAGACAAAACCAAAAGGATGGTGTATCATGTTGGTTGGCAAATGAAGATTTCATCAGGCATGTATGCCTTTTAATTTTGGATGATGTAAAAGCATACATCTCATTTAATTAAATTTCACATTTTTTCCCCCAGATTTCTTTTTCATATTGAGAAGCATCAAAATTATAACACCAGGGGAAAAGCACAGATAATTCAGCATTTCTAAAGGCAAGTTTCCTGTAAATCGAGGTGCATCTTCACATGCTTAGGTTGTTGTGCTTGCATTGATTTACTGGTGCTGGCGATGGCCAAGCAGCTGCAGTTGCTGACAGAACGTTCACTCTTTCCTGGTGCTTGGCCAGCCCAGAGCGTGGCTGTGCCACGCCTCCAGTTAAAGCAGAGTCCCACCCGTGTCTGGACAGTGTGGCTTTGGGTTTGATGTTTTCTTCTCCTTAGAAATTGCCTGGAAACATCTTGTAGACATTACAAGGACATATTTATTATTAATCGAATGCAGCTTGTTCCCAAGTTCTGTGCTTGTGTCCAGCTTTGCTCTGTTCTCTGCAAAGCCAGCGTGCTGCAGGAGAACTTAATGCCCTACATTCTTGCCCTGCTTCTCCCAAGTTTGTATGCATGCCCTTCTTTTATCATTACTTTTGAAACTTCATCAGCATCCCTGGTGTGCAGGCTTACAGCTTATTGAAGGGAACCTCAATAAGTGTTTGGAATAAGTTTTTTGCATAGGGTAGGGAGTATGCTGCTTTCTATATAGGTTTGTGGGATCTAGGTTAGCTTGTTGATCAGCAGGAAAGGTCAGGTCTGGGATTTTTAAATTTTTTTTTCCTGTATGGACAGTTCTGTTTCTACAAAACTAATCCTTGCATAATAAGCAGTCAGCCTTTGTAATTCAGTCCTAATAGTCCTTTTTTTGAGAAATGGTAGTGTCATTCTGGTCATGTTAGCAGGTGTTCATTATAAAGATCAGCAACTACACCAGAAATTTTTTTCTTTCTTTAATTTAGGCTAAAAATAAATAAATTTATATTGGTTTTGCAAATGTGTGCTTATACAACTGGAGTGTTTCATTTAGAAACACGTTACAATAATAACTTGAGATGGTGTTGCTTAGGACTTTGTCTAGTCAAGTGTTAGAAACCCCTGGAGGTGCAGATTCTGCAACACTGGTCCCAGTGGCCAATAATCCTTACAGTGAAAAATATTTTTTTCTATCAAAAGGGAAGCTTCCTTGTTTTAATTATGAAGTAAAGAATCTGTCTTCATCCTGTTGGTCACCTACCCTTTTGAAGGCTGTGAGATCCTCCTGAACCTTTTCTTCAGCAGGCTGAACACTGGTTCACCAGGCAAAAGAAGTTTGGATTACTTTGATATCTGCATATACTTTTTGTTTGTTTTCAGCATCAGTCTTTTGAAGAGTGATTGAAAAGTAAATGATTTTAAAATAACAACCTGTATTTTATGTCCTACCAAAATAAGTTCAAGTTGAATGAGTTTTGAAAAGAAATGTTTTTGCCCATGAATTCTAATGTTAAAATTATATCTGGAGGCTAGGAGAATGGATTGATAATCCTCATGTCATGTATTGATAGTATTGTACATGAATTTTTTCAGAACAGTTCAATCACCTTTGCCAGTTCTGCTGGTTGTTGGATAATCTTTCTAGAAAATATTATGGTTATGATGCTGTTTGAACCTACTCTTTACTGGTTTAGAATTAAACTGAGTTAACAAAACAGAAATGAGAAAGGTGATTTCAGTAGTTAAATGAATCCAGTTGTATGGTATATGATGGGTCTATCAAATTTAAGTGTAGCATATAAAGAGCTAATAATATTCATGGAGGTCCAGTCTTTTCTGGTGAGCTATTGTTGGTATTGCAAGACTTTGGAATTCTTGTTTTCTGTAGAAACGCTTGTATCTTATGTGCTTTCATTCCTAACATTGATCTTTGTATTAATTATTTTCATAGAAAATCGAGTTCTTAACATCCTTTATACAAAAGCCTGGAGCAGCAGAGAGACAGTTTTTACAATGAGGAGAAATTATCTGCTAGGTGAGTTAAGTGCCAGTGTCTGACAGCAAACTGATCTTTTCACTTAGGGAAAACAACTGTGAGTTGTAATCCTGAGATTGGTATGTAAATTGGATAAGTTGCTGTGGTTGTAGGTGGTTTAGATATGATAGACATTAGAACAGGCCTTGGGTGAGGAGGAAAAAGGAGCATTTGTGATTTAAAATTTTCATCCTGAGCAGTGATGAAACTCTACACTTAATCCTATTTTTTTTTTTGGTATGTTTCAAAAAATGTGAGAATAGAGCTTAATTCTGTGAGTGTTGTAGGAGTGAGATAACTGATAAATTGTGAACTTCTATGTACCTAGGCAGAAAAAATATGTAGAGGTATAATGTGCTATGTGTATTTAGATCTACTTGCCATTCTATAGTGAGGTGCCTTGTCAAGCTGCTTAGTATTTCAGGTAGATTTGAAGTGACAGTTCATGATGATAAATTAAATGTGACTAATTTTTTTTTGTGAGTAAATTTTACATAAAAATGTGTAGAAAGTGATAAAGGTCACCTTCTGCTCTGTGTTTGATGACAACCTGAGTACTGAATTATTTACCAATGCTTTGTATTGCCCATCTACTGCTTGAGGGATCACTTTACACTATGATATTGTTACTGCATGGGAAAACCTGTGTTCAGCAGTCTTAGTGACCTCTGAAAAGGATAACTTGCATGGGAGTTTAAAATATAGTTGACATTTTACCAGAATCTCCCTGACTGTTTTTATTTGTGAAGCCTACAGAATATTCTATTTTATATTTTGAGGCTATATAGCATTTAGATATTAGGGGGGAAAGATATCATTAAAAGTATTTTCCATCTTGGTTTGTTTATCAACAATGTGGAAGTTCTCTAAATAGTCTGAGAGACACAAGTAATACTTAGCTTCTTTAGAACTTCCGAGTTTTGAAACAATCTTTTCAAGTTTGGGTTTGGGGTTTTTTTTTCTAAAAGAGATTATTAGAGGTTTGCTCAGCAATGAAATTCTGGGGCCTTTTTATGCCTTGCTTGGTAATGAGAATGTCGAATAATGTGTCAGCATTTATATTTGTGAATATAATTAACAGGAGTTTGTTTATTGTTGGTTGCAGCTTTTGCTGCACTTTGTTCTTGATAAAAAAAATCATTATGTTTGAGGTCAGTTGGTCATTACTTTCAGGTATATCATTAAGGACTAGAAAACCTCACTTCATGCAAAACAAGGTGAAGGAAAATCAGTCCTGATATATTCAGATATATATTTAAATTCAGCTGGCATATTACATCAATACCATTATCTCATTTTCAAAAACATTTGGTATTACTAAGGACCTCTAAATAAAACTGCAATAATTTCCTTTTTATATTAGGCTTTCCTTTGAAATTTTAATTTTAGTAACTCAAGCATTAATATTATATATGATGTGATTGTTGACTTTTTATTAACTTTTTTTTTCCTTTTTTTTGTTTAGGTGTTCAAACTTCTGATTTGCCAGATATTAATGAGGAAGGAAAGTGATTAATGTAGTTTTGGTAGTTCATTGGATTTTTTTTCATTCTGCACTGTTGGGAGATTTGAGGAAAATTTCAAGCAATGGAGTTAGCTCACAGTTTACTACTGAATGAAGAAGCATATAAGCAGCTTGGTGAATTTCAAAAAGCAGAGTTCATTTTTGAATGGTTACAGTTTTTGGAAAAACTTTTACCAGTGACTAGCAGAGTAAGTGTAATAAGACTTAAGAGAAGAAGAAAAGCCCATATTTTTTATTGTTTTGTTTAAAGTCAAAGAGCAGCCTGCAATGTTATTTGCCTCATGTCTTGTATGTGCAAGGAGTAAAAGTATATTCACTGTTTGATAATATTCAGTATATTATTATTAATTTTAATAATTATTATACTATAATAAAATATAACAATATTAATATTATTATATAATATTCAGTATATTAACAGTGTCCAATGAAAGGAATTCTAATTATTTTTAACTCCTATTATTACTGCAAGATTTTGCAGCCCCATTATGAAGAATGTCAGTAATGCTTTCACCTAGTGTTGCACAGTTATTTGATGCTTCTCTACCAAACAGGAATGTAACATCTTTCTCTTGGTTTTGTTGGGGTTTTTTTGTTGGTTTTTTTTTTAATTTTCCTGGTTAAATGATAAAAGATTTGTTTCCAGCCAACTCTCCAATTGTTTGATTCACTGTTTAGTGTACATTAAGTAGGTTATGTAGACATGTAATAATAAACTAACCAACATAATGTTTCTTAAGGGTTTTTATTAGTGATGAAAATACATAAATGAGAAACAGTGCCAGGTTCTTGTTTTTAAAGGGTATTAAAAAATGTATATAAGACTGGATAATTGTTTTAAGGGAAGTTCTTTCTGTTCTAATGCTCAAATGCTTGAAACTCAACTTTTTTTAAAGTTCTTCTTTGCTACTAAACTTACTATATGTCTATGAATTCTTTTATTTTAAAGCAGATATTAAAAGAAAGAAAAGGCAGATTTGTTTGAGAAAGATTTAAGCAGAGACATGCCACAGGGAAAATACACTTGAAATGCTACTAGCAATAATTGTACTCTGAAAAAAGTGTTGGGCTTTTTAAGAATAAAATAGTCACATACTTGAAATGTCCCTTCTTTAAGTATAAAAATGCAATAAAATGTTCACTTGTAGTTCAGAATGTCATTATCAGAATGGTAATAATGAAATGTAAAGATAATTTGAATTAATCATCTGTAACTAACTTTTAAATGTAACTGAACTGTAACTGGTTACTGATTTTATTTCCAGGCTGATATAAGGGAAAACCAGAAGAAACTGGTTGAACAATTGACTTCTTTATTAAACAATTCACCAGGACCTCCTACCAGACGGCTTCTTGCCAAGAATTTAGCTGTACTTTATAGCACTGGAGACACTTTTTCTGTTTACCAAACAATTGACAAATGCAATGAACTCATTCGGAGTAAAGATGACTCACCAAGTTATCTGCCTACAAAACTGTAAGTGTGTTTTTACCCTCAAGCTTCAGATCCAGTAATAACGAGACAGGTTTCAGTGGTGAGATTCATCTGAGTTCACTGCCACAAAATATGTAATAAAACAAAGATTGTGCTGGTAGTCCATGTTGTATATGAGCATCAGGAACCAAAAGGGTGGAAGACACCTGGTGGTCTCCAATCAGACAATTGGAAATCAGGCCAGGGAGAATACCAACAATGGATAACACAGTTATGGGAGGGCAGGTGTTTCAGAAACAAGGAAAGGTAATAATAGTGCTGAGAAGAGCAGTAAAACAGACAAGCACAACTGCAGGTATGAAAGACAGTTGCTGAGTAGGTTTCTTAATTCAGGTGGGAAACTGGATATCTGAAATGTTTGTAACTAAATGCTGAAAGCCTAACAGAGCAGAGAAACATGAACTGCTGCTTCAGAATGTGAAGCCAAATTTTTATGTGCAGAAATGTTATTAATAACCTTCATTCCCAAAATTATGCACATCTCTCACTATAGTGAAGCAAACTGAAGATGGAGGTAGTAAAGATGAGATAGTAAAACATCCTTGTGCATTAATGATATGGTATTGAAAGCAGAACAGGATCTCTCTTCCTCCTTTACTTGACACGCTGAACCTGTTTGTGACAACACAAGTAAAAATTCCTCAAAATAGATTTTGCAAGGAGTAAGTTGTAATTTTTTATACCATTTTTTTGCTTCCTTCTTGTTCCAGTTGACCTCTTGTACAGTCTTTTCAGTTAGGAATATGTTTGCTATAAAGGATCTTAGTCTTTCAAAGTAAATGACTGCTATAGTACATTTTTAACAACGATATCCATTAGCATTAGAGTTGAGTTGTAGTGTGGGACAGAACTCTGCAGGTCTTCCCGCTTCAGCCGTGATGTGCCACACTGGAGGAGGTGGATGATGTCAGTACAGCAAGGAGGGATGGGGGAGGCTGTTGGCAGTAAAGCAGAAATGGGAGATAACCAAAGCCAGAATGCAGAGTAGTAGCTGGGGAGACAGAGAGAGGTGGCAGTGTACACTGCCTGTTCCTGGGTATGTCAGCAGTGGTAAGAAGAGGAAGAAAGAGGTGGAGAAAAAGGTAATTGTAAAATACTATTTTCTTCAATAAAGTTTTGGTAAAGAGATTTCTGACGGAGACAACAGGCTACAGAAAATAATTGGAACTACAGAACTGTGTGTTGAATAAAATCTTTCATCCTAGGTTGCAACTATGAAATAGTTGGTGTTCGGTGTGAAAAAACTGCTTTTTTTTTTGTTTTGTTTTGATCTTGATTAAAGCGTTGTCTTTGCCATCTGTCCATATTTAGCATGCATGGCCATGTTGTCTCGTAGCAACACTTCACCGTCAGTGTTCACAATATGTTGATACACCTGGGAGCTCCTTTAAATACAGGTTCCAGTAAATTGGTCTCTTATCTCATAGATTATCACTTTTCTTTTTTGCTATACATGGAAGATGAAAATGTTTTAGGCAAGCATTTTAAACAAAACCTTAGTTAGGTGCTCGTCTGCTACTAAAACTTAGTATAATGTGAATGCTCTACCAAATCAGATAAACAGGTCATGCAGCATGAATGCAGCTTATTCCTTTATTAAGGAGGGTACCTGTGACCATCAGATGCTCAATTTAGAAGGGAAATTGGAAAATTGTGATTTCATGCCCAGGCACACCATGAACAAAATTTAAATCCAAATTGTTGGTGTGTACTGAGTTGGATAAAAGCAATAACAAAAACTTGTTTTTAATGAAAGTAGTATTGTAGTATGATAAGAAATAAAGGATACTGGGTTTGTTTTTCTTACTGTGCATTTAGGGAATTACTGTAAATATTAAATGTATTTTTAAATTAAGAATATATTCAATATGAGAATTTAAAATTATATATGTGGAACTTGAATTCAGTTGGGGAGTAAACAAAATGTTGTTTTGTTGAATGGGATGCTGAGCAATGTCTCCGTATTTAAGTAGTTCTGCAAAAGAGCTGAAAGCTGATTAAATATATAATTGTTTTTCTCTTCGTATTCAAGAAATTACTTGATTTAGTTATAGATCTGTCAATACAAAACCAAAGTGTTTTCATTAACTAATTATTCAAAGGAAAATGCTCTTTCATTGGGCACCTCTTCCTTTTTCTTTTTTTTTTTTCCCTCAATATTAGCATTTTTTGCCTTTGCTAAAGTAAAGGCTAGTGACCACACAGAGTCCATTTGTCAGGTATTTCACCTGAATGTTAAATTCAGAATCTGTCTACAGTGAAAGGTACATGGGTTTATAGTTTCATTTCCTTCAAGGTATTTCCTTATTACAAACTGTGATACATAAATGACAGAATTGTAATTACTAGACTATTTGGAGTCTACTGTCAACCATCAAGTTGTAAATAAACCTGTCCCTGACTACTTCTGGCAGCATCTGCTGCAGCATGACACAGAGCCTGCTTAGTAAGAAATTAATGTTAAGGTTTAAAGGTGGATATGGGAACTATTCCTCTTGTAAAATGTACTGGAAGGTTGTATTTCCTGAATGCTTGTATTATCCAAGTTACTTTAGCAACCCTTGTATCTGCATTTCTTCTAGACAGTATGTGCCTCATACAGACCATTTTTTTCCCTTTTGATGATCCACTTACATTTTTGGGACATCCTGTTTAGTTATTTTGCTGTTTGCACATTGATTACTTCAGTCGTCTTAATCCCGTTCATCTCTTGGTGCATCCATTTTCACGCGTCTTTGGATTTGCTTTTGTTTTAGTGCTGCGGTGGTATGCTTGGGCTATTTATACAAAAAATTGGGAAGAATTTTGGGAAACAGTTTTACTGACACCGTTGGGAATGTGCTTAAAGCAATGAAGAATGCAGAGGTATTGGAACAGCATGTTTAAAAAATGATTGGAAAAATAAAAGGATTTTTACTGCTGGTAGCTGGACCAATGAATAAGAGGAAATGCATGATACCAAAATACAAGAAAAAAGTTGTGAAAAGTCAGATAAAAATCAGTGTCTAAATTCTAAATAAGTACTAGAGTTAATGGATTATGACTATAAAAGGATGGATCACAGCTTTTCTTTATCTGATTTCATGAAAGTACTTGATAAATTAGAAAATTTAATTGCATTATTAATGAGAACGTTTTTTCTGTAGCTCATACTTTGTTTTGGGCTTTATACTTGTGATTATTGCTTTTCAATAGAACATAGAATTACTATTTTCATTTGCTTATAGAGTTTTGGGGCGAGTTATCTGCTTTAACTTACTTCAGTATAAATAGATCTCTGAAAGACCCAGCCATTTTTTACCTATTTCAGTAGTTGGCGTTTTGTATGTCCAAAGAACTTAGCGTTACAAAACTTTAACATTTCTCTTTTTCATTTTTCAGTCTCAAGGTCGTTATGAAATCATGCTTAGTTTGCAAAATATATTAAATGGTTTAGGAGCTGCTGCTATCCCCTGTCACAGAGATATCTACAAAGCTGCCCGATCGTGTTTGACAGATCGATCCATGGCTGTCCGCTGTGCTGCTGCTAAGGTAAACTGTTCCAACAGCTGTTGTAAGTAGCTCCCTAAACCATAAAATTCTGTTTTAATGATAAATGAACACTGAAGTAAAAACATTGTTTGCTTATGTGTGTTCCTTTGATATTAACTTGGCAGAAAAAATACCAGTAATTTTAGTGTGAAGCAAGGTGCTTATTTTGTTAGGGAGAACTCAGTGTGTTATGTTGCAAACTAAAATTTTGACTGAGTGCTTTTCCATGTCCAAACACTTTTATTTCCCTTTTTTTGTCTAGTGTCTTCTTGAACTTCAGAACGAAGCAGTATTTATGTGGAGTACGGACCTGGACAGTGTTGTTACCTTATGTTTTAAATCCTTTGAAGGTTCCAATTATGATGTACGATTAGCGGTTTCAAAACTTTTAGGCACAATATTGGCTAGAGCTCTAACATCTAAGCAGATAACAGGTAAAATATGTGCTTTCTTTGCTGATTCATCACCTGTAAAAATCCATCAGATTATAAGAAACTTTCGAGTTCTGTTGAAGCCTGAAGTAAAATCACACTGTAAGCTCCTTCCAACTGTTCATATCTCTGGTTTGGTTTTTCTTTCTAACTTTTTTCTTGTGAAATGCTATTTTTTGGTTGTGCCTGTCTGTCTATCTATCTATATTTGTAAAATAATGAACAATGGAAAGTAGTTAATGAAACTTTCTCTTCGCTATGAGATTGTTGTTGTATGGAGAGAAATTAGTAACTTCAGGAGTTTAAAAGCAAGATTAATTTAAGCAGTTTAGAAATAACTAAGATTTGAGGCAGTCTCTCTGTCAAACTAAAAAGTTAAGGATACCTTCAAGCTGTTTTTCTGCAGTAGTCAATACAACATCTGGATTGTCAGTGGATAGCAGTATAAATGTGATCAGAAGCAGAAATTAGCAGGCAGTTTTGTTCACACAAACAGCTATGTAACATTTTTTTTTCTGACGGACAGAACTTGGGTTGGCTGAAGCATCCTGGCACAAAGTTATCATCACCAATACTTCGTGTGATTCAGACTGAGTGGTTTTAGTCTTAGAAGCCCCAAGCTAAATGTCTAACTGTAATCTCAGCAAAATATAACAGGATGCAGAATAAGTGTGATTCAGACTGATTGTTCTGCTTTTAATGACAGCAGAGAAGACCTTGAATGCAACAACCAGCAAATGACAAAATGACATGCCTTTCGGCCCAACTTACTGTCTTTCAAAATACTCAAGGCTGTGTACTTGCATTGTAGACTCTGAAGTCTTGGTTTAAAAAGTATTTCCTGCAGAAATTTTTGGAGACAATTGCTGTGTTACAGAAAAAAAATCTTCACTTATCTTTTCTCAGTAAAATAAAAAAATAATATTCTGACCTCTTTATAGACTCATTAGTTTCCTTTAATCTATGTAAGCAATGTACTTGTTATTTCTAAGGCTCTAAGATAAGGTTATGTAAGAAGCTTATAAATTATTTGGTTGGCTATTTCAAGGAGTTTTGTCCTTATTTTAGTTATTTTTAGTTAAAAAGAAGTTAGAGCTAAGTGGGGCAGAAGCTAGATGGGGACTGGAAGGGGCTGAGGGAGAGGTGGAGGGAGCAGTACGTGAAGAAATTTGTACTCCTGAAATTTGTGCGTTGTGTCTGATAACCTGCTGATATTGAGGGGATTTTGCCTAATTTTTTTTCTGGACGTCTTTGTCTCCAATCCTCTCATTCCTTTTCTCACTTGAATCCTTGAAAGAGAATGAAAAATGCAGGGAAAATTTTAGGTCAGTTTGCACAGTGTGCTGTCATTGTGCTAAGTTTACGTGTACATATCCCAGCAGGTATTTTAAATGATCTTTCTATCAAGAAATAAAGCATTGGAGTAGGAATTGGGGATGGATAATTTTCCTAAACAATTACAAGCATATTTTATTTTTCTCACTCTTTTAGAGGACTGTCTTAATGCTAAGGTGACTTGATATTTTATCTAAGAGGACCTGTAGCTGTGTCTTTACCTGGCTAAGTGTAGTAGAGGGGGATCTTCTCTGTCTGAGGTTTGGAATAGTGGTTGTGTTTGCTGGTAAGCTGGAATATCTAAGAACCAGGACTTTCATGAAGCTGTGGGTGGTAGGAGTACACCTTACAGACCTTTTTGCAGAGGCAGCATAGATGGTAAATACTGAGGGTGGGTAAACGTAAGTATGCATATTAAGTAATGACTTAAACTACTAAAAGGTAGTTAAAGCAGAAAAAATGGAGAAATACTGTGTTTTTCTGGAGTACTGAGAGCTAAAATGTCCTAGTTTCTTTTGTGAAGTTATGTTCAAACAGTATTTGGATTTCTTTGTGCTACTTAGTTTGTGCAAATTTTTTTTACTAAAATTAAGAGAGTTGAAACTGTACTTGTAAAATGTAGCAAGATTTTTGAACTGTTCCTCTAAAGATGTACATCTGTTTTTAGCGTCCATCAAGCATAACTTCCGCAGAATCTCTTTGGAAGATGTGATGGAGCTGTTGGGAACTGGATTTCTGCGTGGAAGTTGTGGATTTCTACGAGCCAGTGGTGATATGTTGAAAGGGACCAGTTCAGTCAGCAGAGATGTTAGAGTTGGAGTCACCCAGGTTTGGATTACATCAGTAATGATTTTCTGAGATTGCCAAACATTTGTATAATTGCTTTGCTCTGTATATATCTCTTCTTTCATCTTTTTTTGTATTTGTAATGAAATGTATGTATTTCAAAATAAGGATTTACTTCTTGAGTCAGACTAGAAAGAAAAGAAAAAAAGATTTCTGACGTTGCTTATTGTTTACCCAAGAGTTTGACATTTTAAAAATTAAATATGTACTATTTGCGAAAGCTTCACATGATATGAATTTCAAATGAGTGATATAAATAAATTCCTCAATTTTTTAATTTAAAACTTATTTCCTTACATTTGAAAATTAAAGGGAGAAGTTAAAAGAAATATTTGAACTTTAAATAGTTTCCTTCTGTATAGGGAATTCCAAGTCTAGTTCTGAAAAGATGGTTCTGCTTTGAGGAAGTGCATGAAAAGTAAGGAAAACAGAATTTAGTGGAAAAAACCAGCATCTGTTTTGCTGTGTTCCAGGATGCTCAAAGCATAGAGTCTTGTAAACTGAACAGGACTGAAGCTAGGCCATGTAGTGCCTGCTGGTAAAAACTGTACAAATTTTTCAGATAATATCAGGTTGACTTCATCCTGTAAATATTATCTTAAATGTAAACATGCTGAATTGTAGATATGAGATGTAAAACCTGTGAATCAAGACTAAAGGTCATGATGAACATTTGTGTACAAGTAGCTGTGGTTATTTCAATATGTTATAGTCCCATAGCTATATGATGACCACCTTTGCCAGTAAGGCAGTTTGTCAGTACATTTCAACTTCCGTGCAAAAGATCTTTAAATTAGTTTGAATTACTGATACAAGCTGCCAGATTTTGCAGTGAAACAGCTAGAAAGTGCTACAAGTTGTCTTCTGTGCTCAGGTCATGCTGAGTGGAAGCATTAACTTTTGGCAGAGAGAACAGAAAAGCTAGAGAACAATAATACCTTGACAGCTATTTGCCTAGAAAGTGCATGCCAGAGATTTCCAGGGTGTTCTATATACATGGTAGTTTTATTCGTTTTCCAGGAATATATCAGATATCTTGGTTTAATGTTTTGACTATTTTACTGGTTTTTGGAAGTT
The DNA here is from genome assembly GCA_013397555.1 of Urocynchramus pylzowi. NCBI lineage: Eukaryota > Metazoa > Chordata > Aves > Passeriformes > Fringillidae > Urocynchramus > Urocynchramus pylzowi. Next base: position 839,572 of record VZRH01002478.1, read on the forward strand.
GTCTCCTTTTTCATGTATCTATGTTAACACAGCAGTACCTGTGCTAGATGGTACACTCAAACTTTATCAGAACAGTTTAAATAGGGCAATGTTTCTACAAAAAAAGCTTGAAAAACTGTGAATTTATCAGTGCTTGTGAATAGCACTTGACAGTTAAACTTAACACTTGCAGTTAAGAAATGTATTAATTAGTGAGTTGCAGCTTATTATGAATTTAAAAATAAGGAAGGCTCTGAAGATGACTTCTTACATATGGAAGATTTTATATTTGTTCAAGACAGAGTTTAAAATGAAGCCATGGCAGTACCACTCTTCACAAGTCTTTATCCTGTTAAATTCCTCAGGTTTCAAAACTGTAAAACCAGGGTAATATACTGATGCATTATGAAGCCTAAGTAGTATTTTTCAAGAACAATAAGCTGCTAACAGGATCTAATAGTATCATTATTTTGTCTACAATAGTTCCCTTTCTTTTACATGAGTAATTTTGTTGTGAATGTTAGACACAAAACAAAGTAGGTATGAGGCTAATACAGAAATTGATTGATACAAGCAGTAGCTGAAAGTTTGTTTCTTATGAGGAACTTTGTGTGCTCATTTGCATATTCTCATTTTTTGTATTCTGTTTTCTTGATCTATTCATTAAAAACATCCAACATATGCACATAGAAGGCAATTGTAGGGGAGCTTATTATGTGGCAAAATAAATGGCCTTGTGGTGATTAGGTTTGTAAAGTGATTCTGCATTCTTTCTCTTTGTGGTGACAGTCTTTTTATGGTACCTCCATTGCAAGGCAAACTATTAAAATTCAGTGGGTTGAAGAACAGTGCTTGGGGGCTGCAAATATTCCCTGATTCAGACCCTTTAATAACCAAATTTTCTTTGGGTTATGGGTTATATTTTTGTAACATAGTAGTTCTTAAAATGCATTCATACATTAAATTTGGTTTTCATGTGCAGAATGTTAAATAGCTGGAAGCTGTTGTTCAGTGAGACCAAACACAAAGTTTTACATAACAAGTGCCTGTGCAGGGTAAACTGCCATTTCTCACACTCTGGAATGAGATGACATGGGCAAGCAGCTTGAAATAACTTACAGTCAAAGCAGGCTGCAATCTTACTAGTGCAGAATCACAGAATATGCTGACTTGGAGGGGACCCATAACAGTTTTGATAGTAATTTAAATTAATTTAATTTTAATTAAAGTAATTTAATTTTTTAAAATTAAAATAATACATAAATTATATTAATGTATTATTAAATACCTAGAAGTCAGAAAGTATGTGATTATGGATGCAGATACCTAGAAGTCAGAAAGTATGTGATTATGGATGCATAAACTGATAAATAATTTCAGTTTAGTGTATTCTAATTGTGGCAATTTGAAGATTTAAAAAATAAGTATGTAGCATAGTTAGCAGTGAATTTCCACAGATTTTGCTCTAAAATATGTTTCTTTTGAAATCTCTTTCAGGCATATGTGGTATTTGTCTCTACATTAGGAGCACAATGGCTTGAAAGGAACTTCTCTGCCTTCCTATCCCATATTCTCGATCTTGTGTCTCAGTCTCACCCCAAGGCTGTTCAGAGTCCGATGGATGCTATCGGCTGTCGCCGCTGTGTTTCGTTCATCCTTCGAGCTGCAGTAGGAGGCCTGCTTGGGGAAAAGGCTCAGATTGCAGCTGCCAAGGAGATTTGTCAGGCCATCTGGAAACTGAAGAAAGTTGTAGGTATGGGTCTAACAAGATTATCCATTTGGGCCTCTGTTTTTCCTTTTTTAAGTGATTGTCCAACTACCTAATCCAGAATCTGCAGAAAGAGAATGTATAGTGCTGATTTATTACCATGATAATGTGGAGGGATTTTGATGGACTGCTTTGTTCTAAGCTTGGTTATTTGCTTGTGTGTGTCTGTGGTTTTGTATGTGTGTACCCACATAAGTATATACAGATTTTTTTAACACTCCATTCCTGGCAAATGTAATTTTAACCATTAACAAATGAAATAATTGCAATAATAGTACACAGACAGTATTGTAAAGTAAGTTAGTTTGGCAGATAATGCCTGTCTAGTCAGATCCTGCTTTCCTGTTCAGAGCAGTTGACATTACTGAAGGTTGAAAAAAGAAGCATTTGTTCCTAAATGACAAATGAGCATTTCTTCTGGAGAATACAGATCTCTTGCATGATAAAGTCTTGTATACTGCTTCCAGAAAAAGCCTCTGATCTTCCACCATTGTCCTTCTGGAGGAGAAGCAGAATCCTGGACATAACCTGTTGTCCTCCGGTGTACATATTCTATCTGATTTAAATATCTAAATGTTTTGTGTCTAAACAGACATAATGATTTGTGTCTCAAAATATAAACCTTCAAAAAACATCGTATTTTTCCCTTCCTCTTCATTCCATGTCTCTTCCTTCTTACTTGCTTGATCTTGCAAGTTTTCATTCTTTTCTTCCTTTTATTTTTCCCTATGATGCAGTGAAATCTGGCAAGTTATATCAAAGTATGTCTTCTTCAAGTTACTTTTGGTAGGGCAGACAGTAGCACTCTTCTTGCTAGCTACTGTTCCCCATGGTGTAAAGATCAGCAATTTGGTATTTTCCATTTATCCACACTCTTGCCCTCACAGATGTTAGTACACCATCCTTTTAGTTAAAGACATGTACTTGTCTCAGTGAAGGTAACCCTTTATGACAACAATAATAAAAATGGTAAAAGCTCGTTTACTTTTACATAAACAACTTACTTTTATATAAACAACTTCTCTTGGCAAAAACCTTTCTGGTTGTTTGATTTTGGTAATGATTTCATAGTGATTTTCTTGTATTGTGTTATCAGATGCTGCAATAAGTGATGGTAACTCAGAAACAAAAATTAATACAACAGATGTAACAGCGGGTCAGCATGTGCTTGTATGTGCACTTCAGGAACTCGGAAGTCTCATTCATGGCTTAGGAACTACAGCATCTCCATTACTGCAAGACTCCAGTACAGGTAGAAGCCCTGAATTATTGTGTGAACCAGAGTACAAATTAAATTTATATTTCTTTGTTCACTGTGATCTTCTTTGATTTCTTATGGCTGTTCTTCTTGTTCTCAATCTCCTAACCAGGATCCTCTATAGTTCTTGTATTATTTTCTGTTTTCTTACAATAAACTGAAAAAAAAAAGGCGGGAGAGGAGGGAAAGTTGACTGCCTTACATGCTGTAGGAAAATTTCAGACATTGCCCAAGGAGTTCTGTATCTTTCCTAACCTGTTTATGTATGTCCATTAAAAAAAAATCTTTATTAGATTTTACTCCATTAAGGATTGTATTTAAAGTGCAACGCTTCATAATGTTTATAATAAAACAGTTAGATTGAGCTGGGTACCTTTGTTGTTCTCATTTATCTTCATCCATGGCATGGATTTCTGCTTCCTTACACAAGCTTACAGATATTTTCTATGTATGTTGGGGGATAACTATGCAATATGTTAGGTTTTCTCCATAATGTTACTTTTCATCTAGGATAAATTTTTCTAAAAAGAGCTTAATTATTTAAATTGGTTACAATTATTTAAAAGTTTTAAAAACAGTACTTTTTCAAAAGAAGTACAGAAATTGGATCATGTTATTTTGCCAGTCCTGTGTGTACATTTTTGCTTGTTTGACAATCTGCTTGCCTCTTTCTTAAGTGTGGTTATGCATATTATTTTTCAGGTGCTCTGGAGGCAGTAATCTCTGTCATTCTTCACCCCAGCATTTCAGTCAGACTGACAGCGGCGTGGTGTTTGCGCTGTATTGCGGTAGCACTGCCCTCTTACGTGTCCCTGCTGTTGGATCGCTGCATTGAACGTCTCAGTGCATTGAAATCCTGCCCTGAAGCAGTAACTGGCTATAGTTTTGCTGTTGCCGCTTTGCTGGGTGCAGTAAAACATTGTCCTTTAGGAATTCCACATGGAAAAGGGAAGGTATGGTGTGAATACTTTTCATATAGGCTGTTCTTATATTTTTTTGCAGTGGTATTTGCATGTTTTCTTTGTGACATGATCACAATACCCAGTGATACTGATGAGATACTTTGGTTCCTCAAGAAGAGGACTTTGAGGCATACCGTGACTCAAATAAGCATGTATTTTTCTCACATGTATCAGGAGCAAAAATTCCTGTTTCTTGGGAATGACTCTCAAGTATACAGGTTAGTCAGTGCTTACAGCAATAACAACAGTTATGTATTATCTTGAAAATCTTTGGTCAAGTCCAACAGATAGACACTTTTGTTTTACAGAATATAACAAAAATCAGCTTCTTGCATTAACTCAGTCTAAGATACCAATCTCCTCACTTGTGCATATAGAAGATGCTGTGCTCTGAAGTTTTAAGGATATGCAGCTGTAGAAATAAAGACTGGGGGAAGGAGCTGTTTCCATCTTAAAGGGAACTTTATCCACTGAGTTACTCATGTTTGGAAAACTATGGTGGATCACAAATGTCAGGAGTACATGCTAATTTTTTGCATAATGTAGAAACTTACATTCTTTCTTCTGAAAATAACTGTTTCAGCGTCAGTGGACATGAAGAACATTCTGGACATTCAGTGTCCAGACTGATGAACTTTTCCTTGTGGTTGCTGAAAGATCATGGAGAGAGAACAAAATGAATGGATTTTGCCCACTTATACAGATAAGAAGTGCCATTCAAGTACTATGCACCTAAGCAGAGCTGAAGTTTCTGTTTAACAGAGAAACATAATTCTTAACAAAGATTTCTTTTAGAGGAATATAATAGGATGAAATAGGGCTAGGGAGGAGGTATGGGAGGGTACAAAAAAAAATATGGGAGGAACTCTGTATTCTGTACTAAGCTGGCAGGGGGAAGAACAGAACAGTTGACAAAAGCCCTTTTCTGCTCTCTCCTAGGAACGCTGCCAGATTCCAGACTAGTTCCTCTTCTGAGGAGCAGAAAGAGACCAGTGTTGAATAGCGCAGTTTTGAGAAGGAAATATCAGACATAGACAATAGTGATCTGTAGAGAAGCTGTTCTATATTAATGGATTGTCCTTTGAGGGGGCAGTTAGAGTTGCAGGTGGAACCTAAGAAAATAAAATAATTAGTGAGTTTATATATATTTAACATTCAGTTCTATTACTTATAATTCAGTTTTAAAAAATCCTTCAATGTCAGGCATTCCTCCCAGTACACAGAGCAAAATTGTCAGAAATCATTAAATTACATCCTTTCTAGGATGTATGCTTTATAGGTAGTGTAAATATACTAAGTTTTTAGTAATTTTTTAGTAGCATAATTTAAAAAATGTGCTGTTTTATTTTAGAATCAAATGTACTAACTCTAGCAGGAATCTATACAAATACATTTCTTCTTTTACAACCACCTGCTAGCATTATGGAACTGGGGAAACTAACACTTTCAGATTGGGGAAAAGATTTCAAATGAAGTTTTGGAAGTGTAAAATCTCAAACATTCATAAAGCAAACTTTCATGTGCAACCTTTCATAACATTTTAAGTGTGAAAAGAATTTAGATAAGGATGATTTTTGTACTGAATCTTTTTAATGATACTTTTGCTAATGACATTTCTTACTTGGAATACTGAGTTATGAGCAGTTTATTTTGGAGACTGGGTGTAATGCAAGATGTAAGATATTCTTTAGCATATGTGAAACAATTGAAGCAAACTACATGCAGAATACTTACAGCATTTGTAGCCATACTGTGGTAATTGTACATGGACACAAGGGTGTTCCTCAGTAAAAGTTGTAGGTACCTTTTGGTAACAAGTGGAGTCACCTTGCATTTAGCGCAAAGTGGGCATGTGCAATTATTCTGGAGCAGCTAAAATAGGATTAATTCTAAGTATACTATTTTAATTTATTTGTCAGTCATACCATTTGTTGATTTGAAAAATAGTCAGAGAGAATGATAGATTTTATTCTGCAACAAGGATAAAAAAGATAATTACCACACTCAACCCTTCTTCTGAGCTGTAATTCATAGATGTCATGCATACATTGTAACATAAATAAAATATCAGAACACTTCTATCCTTCCAATGCATGTTCCTGTGGAAATTATCAATTGTCATTTTACTGCTGATAAAGGAGAGGGTACAAAGCAGCAAGGGAACTTACATAGTACTCCAGAGAACTGCTGAAGCCATCCCAGATTAGTACTGAAGTCAGGAATTGCAACTTCATGAGCCTGAGTTTATTGCCATAGATGGCATTCTTCCTCTGGGAGCAAGAAAATAGGATTAAGTAATACACCAAATAGTATTGAAAAAAAACCTGGTAGTTACCAAAATGTGATTCTCTGTTTTTCTCTTTTACTTTGAAGGTAATCATGACTGTAGCAGAGGATTTGTTGTGTTCTGCTTCTCAGAACAGTCGCATTTCACTGCAGCGAATGCAGGCTGGATGGCTCTTGATAGCTGCTCTCATGACATTAGGTAGTAACTTTCTACAATTCTTCTTAATCTACGTTAAGGTGTTCAGTGTTCTGTCTCTGATTTTTTGTTTGAGATTTTGTCTAATTTACTGCTGCAAAATAATTATAAAACCCTCAAATGTTGAAATATTTAGAAAAACTTTCTGAGATAAAAATGTTATCTCTTTCAAATTTAGTTTTAGTTCATTGGGAGCAGTGTCTGAAAAACAGTGATTGGCATGGGACTGCTGTAATTAAATGTAGATAATAAATTTCAAAGTGAATCAAACCAAATGTCCTGGTGGTCATGAAGAATTTTAAAATATTTGTCACAGCAAAAAGTGAGCTAATAATTTGTATTTCCCTCTTGTCAGGCATTTGAAATCTTACAGAACTTTTTAAGATGTATTACTGGTCCTATTATTGACTGTGATCAATAAAGTACTGATGGAGAACGTATTTTATTGGCTTTGGTCATATTTTTAATGTTTTCAGGTATTACTTCTGCCCAACAACTCCTTTTTTTTTTTTTTTTAAATGTTGTTATACTTAATTAACCTTAAACAAATGTTTGCTTTTATAAACATTACTATTGATATTTACATCTCTTATGCTGGTAATCCACAGGGTCTGTACTTTGTAACAAACAGACATTGTCATTGGTTTCATAATGTACTAGTAAATGTGTCAGTGGGTATGTAGTCATATATGAAAATGAAGTACCAAAACAGTAAATATTTGAGAAATTGCATATGAGAAGGCTGGGAAAGTAGCATATGGTTTTGTTCACTCATGTGAAGATTTTGTGAACACAATAAAAAAGAGAAGGAAAGAAAATTTCGTTTTATTAATCCTTGCATTGGCCTGAAAACTGCCAATATTTACAGGTCCTGCGGTTGTCCAGCATCATCTGCCACGAATCCTGTTACTGTGGAAGTGCATCTTTCCATCATCTCCTAAAGACCTAGAAACAGAGAAGACACGAGGGGATGCATTTACCTGGCAAGTAACACTGGAAGGTCGTGCTGGTGCTCTCTGTGGTAAGCAGGATTTACTGTCTTTCTCTGCATATTTGTTATATGTTAATTTTAGTTAATTTTCTTAGTTAATTTTCTTTCTGAAAGAACAAGAACACTCCATGTTGATTTTTTTCATTAGATGGTAAAGGCTATATTCACTCCATATATAACATACATGCTTATATAGCAATATTTATGTATGTGTTTCATTTTGTGGGGTAAAAAAACAAACAAACAAACAAAAAATAAACAAAAACAAAAGAACCCAAGAGAGTTTTTCCTCTCCTTCTTCTAGTCAGTTGATTTTCAAGCAATAAATGTTAATCAGGAAGGTTGCTTCTCTTGTTGGGAAAACAAGTCACAGCAATTACTGAAGATCCAAAACAGGGTATGTTCTATTGTTTATACGGTCTATTATATTTGGAAAATGGTGGTTCTGTTTTCTACCAGGTAACTTACTATAAGTAAAAGAGAATTGGTGAGTCATTCAAACACATTTGTGAAAGTGGAAGGACTTGGGTAAAAATTATGATTAGGTAGTTGCAATTCTCAGCCAGGAAAGAGCGCTTTGAATGTGGCTGCTCTCTGGTAGGTTGCAATTTTTTTATCATGAAATACTGTGAATTTGGGGTTCCAAGAAATTGCCCCAGTGATCTTCAAATACTTAATGTGTTTCTTGTAGCCTTGTATTCTAGAATACTAAAGAGTACTTTGCTTTCCAGAAATGTGAACCCTGGTATAGAAAGCCCCCTACCCTCTTACTATTAAGATACATCACAACGTGTGGAATTCAATAGCAATTTCATTTTAGAAGAACCTAAACAATTAACCTTTCAATATTTTTTCTTTAGAATATAGGTAATTAATATGTATTCTCTAGGTGCTTTTGGAAATTAAACTCAAGTTTAGTTTTCTGTAAATTATATGCATATTAATTGGTTCCTAGAGTACAGTAATTGAACTAAATTTTAATGGAAAACTAGTAAAGTAAGCAGTAGGTCACTTGATCATCCTCCTATTTTCTTTTTATTATTATTATGGAATTACCATGAAGTTGAGTTACATAACATCATTTAGTTCATAACAAAACACAAAAAATATTTGCAATTAAAAGTCAGGATATGAATGTCCAAGCTGAGACTCTGAAACAGTGCATCTGACTTTTTTCATTTCTACTTTTGTTTATTATTAGTAATGTAGTAATGTAATTACTTTAATTACTTTGCTAAGATGATTTTTTTTTCTTTAACATACCTCACACTAAGTAAATTGAAATCCAATTCCTTTTCTAGCTATTAAAAGCTTTGTTTCCCACTGTGCTGGTCTTCTTACGGATGAGGTTGTTCAGAGACTTCTTCCTCCTCTCCCAAGTGCTGTTGATTTATTGACACAGTAAGTGTGTGTATAAAACTGTTATTTGAAAAGCTAGAATAATCTGTATTTGATTAGTGCACTTTCTAAAGAACTTTTTTTTCAAGGGACAAAAATCAGTGTTCATGTGTTTGCAGATTCCAGTGTTGTGAAAAATCTAAGGAGGACTTTTGTGCAAGGGTTTTTTGAAGTTAGTTTTTATATACTGTATTTTTAAATTAAACATACACATTTGCATTTATATACCATTATTTTTTATTAAATAAGAAACTAAGTTCAAGAATATGCTTGGAAAAACATCTTTCAGACATGGATATTTTTTGTATATAATTTCAGATCTAAGCTGGAAAGGGTTTTATTAAACTTTTGCCTTTTGAATATAGAACAATTTAATGCATTTAGGTTCTAATCTCTAACTTAGAGAAATATATCCACAAAAGTTTGTTGTAATAAATATAGGTACAATCAAAGGAAACAGAAAGCTTGTTTATTTGTCTAGTATAAAATGAAAATAACGCTTGGAAATGGACAACATTCTCTCAGAACATGTGAAATAAATTGCTTTCCTTTTACTGTTCTTTGTGCAAATCAAAATGTACTTCTTATATGTATAGATTTTAAAAGCATTCCGTAGTGTGGTACAAATGAAACTGGGGTGTTGCATAAAACTTAAAGTCCCTCCTATCTATGACGTGCTTTTTATGTTTTAAGGCTTTCTTCAATATACAAATCATATGGAAGTTCCTTAAAAACACCATCAACGGTTTACAGACAGAAACTTTATGAATTGCTAGCTGTATTGCCCCCAAAGGCCTATGAAGGTATGTATTTCCATACAAGGAGAAATCCATTAAGAATACTAGGGGCTCATTTTCAAGTTTTTGTCCAACACGTATTCAGCCAGCAAAAATTAGTTCCACCTTTTCTGAAAAACAAACTTTATTCCCTGTATTTAAGTTTGATGAATTGTAGCAAAGTCACTGTGGTTTTGAAAAGCTAGTGTTAATGATCTTTTTTCCCTTCTATACCAATGTAGACCTCTGTTACAAATAAACACTTTTGCTCTATTTTTGATTGATACTTTAAGTTAGATAATGTTTCAGTTTCAAACTAGTAGAAAAATTACTTTCCTTTGATGCCTGTTTTACTTTTCCATTAAATCCTAATTCCCAAAGTTATAGCTTTAGCTTAAACTAATTGGATATAGACCATTGAAAGAATTCAAATTAATTGATTTAATGAAGTATATATTAGAGATATATTAATCTGATCCTGTGCAGATTGTGGGTAAAAGGTTTGTATTTAAAGAACAATTTCAACAAAATCTGGGGATTGACTTACTTTTTATAGGAGAACATAACAAAAAGAATCTAGGTCTGATCCATTAACTATGCACTGTAGTTGGATGGGTCTAACTTTCAGCTAAAATATTTAATATCTTTGTTGTCTTTAAATCATTTGTTGTACAGTAGTTTATGGACTGCAGTAAGGAGCCATAGTGTTTTTGTCAGCTGTAAAGGGAAGCACAGGGTATTCTTCAGGACAGAGACAAAATGGTGCAACCATGCTCTGAATTAGCTGTGTCCTCTGTATTTTGGAGGGAATCCCTACTCAAATAATCTGCTCCATCTAGTGGTAACTGCTAAGGGAATTGGACAAATCCCTGACCTGTGCCTTGAAGCTGTTGTCACGTTAGAAGTATGTATATAATGAAGGATAATCTATAATACTTATTTGTGAGTGAAAATTACACCTCCACCCCTAAGAGCAAGTTATTCCTTTTGTTCTTGTATTGCAGGAACAACATATTACAGAATACAAATACTTGGGTATGGCTGGGTTAGGCAGTTTCTTGGTGTGTTTGGGATTTTTGTGTATGTTCTAACTTCACTGAAAATACACGGTGTTTTACAGTGTACCTGTAAAATGTACCTCTTGTGAGAGAGCAGCCTAGTTTAGGATGCTGCATTCTAGTACAATAAATAAAGAAAAAGCTTGAGAAGTTTGTTATAAATAAGTGGGCACCCTGCTGAAATCTTTGAAAATAGCCTTAGAGTCAAAACAGTAATTTGACAACAGGTGTAGTCTCGGAGGTGTCCACTCATGTGTAATACAGCAGGATGAGAGTAGTGAGGGAATGGAAATGCATACATTGCCAGAACTTATTTTTACATATCTTAACATACAGGTATGTGTCATTTAAAAATGCAATGCAAAGTTTCTAAGGTAAAACTTGAAACAAATACCATTCTTTCCATTTTGTTTCCAGTATGATAGTTTCATGCAGAAACTGTATGTGTTTGCAAATACTGGGAATTTGTAAAATAAATTGTTTGGAGAAACAATGTCACTATGGAACTCATGATGTTTTTTTCAATGTCTACATTTAGTCATTACAAATAGGAACAATATTAGGAGTACTTTTGTGTTGCACAGCAGGGCTCATTTTACATGGCTCAGAGTGACACACTGATTGAGAAGCTTTCACCAGTTCATGGTTTTATTTCTTTTATATTTGTTTTCTTTAGTCCAAGTAGCTAGCCAGATGATAGAAATCTGTAAGTTGTTTCTTTTTGAGAAAATTGATGATGGAAACGTTTACCAGGAGTTGTAACTCAAGCTTTTAGTATTTGTAAATAATGTGCAAAACTTGTTTTCTTTAGTGCAAGAGGAACAAAACAAAATGGCCAGGAAAATAAGCAGTTGAAAACAGACTATTCATATACCCGAGCTTCTTTGTCAATGCATGCCTTTAGATATCTGAGGCCTGAGATATTATGATTTGTTCAGTCTCTGCTTGGTCCTTTCCTGCTCACTTTCTCCCTCTTTGATGTTTCTTTTACTGTTTTCTGTCATCATTAAAAATCATGTCTGCTCAACATCAGAATTTTGCAAAGTTTTTACCATGTGTGCATGAATCATAATTTATTTTTTGCATTATTTCAGCAGTGACAGATATGAGAAGAACATACTAGGTAAACTCGAACATCAGTGAAATACATTTAACATGTTTTAATTGCTGTCTTCCATTGTGTATGAATGGATAAGACTTGTAATTTATCTGATCCAAAGTATGAACTTGTTAAGCTGAGGAGAGCTGGTTCTAAGATGACAAATCATATCTGTGATCATTTTCAGATATCGTTAGTTTTGGATTATAATGTGCTCATGTTTTCAAGGCTAAACATTTATTTCTTGTGAGTTAATATAAAAAGGTTTATATTGTCCAAATTGAAAATTTCACAAAAATAATTTCAGTAGCTTGAATTCTGTTAGATTTCTTTATGTTTTCTGTCTTGATGTTTTCTGTTGAAATTAATATGTTTTGTCAGACAACTCATTAATGTTCTTTTCATTCTTCAGCTTTACGTGCTTGTTATGTTCCACTGTTCAAACCATAAAATTTAATACTTAGGCATTCACTTCTCTTTCTTAGTAGGATGAGATGAATTGCTAGAATGCTGAAACAGCATTCTGGCTTAAAATTCTGAACAGCTTTACATTGGGGTAATATTGTTTGAAGTGTTGAGGATTGCCAGCTGTCTGGGACTAAAATAAACCTCTATTTGGTTAAAAAATGCTAGGTATCTCCATGAAATTTATTTCAAAAGCTGATATTTTTCATATGAAGGGGATTTAAAAAAAAAAGTCATGATGAGTAATAATGAAAGAACAGTTTCTAGTTGTTAACTGTTGTCGGTTTTTTTAAAGGCTCAATTTCTATTCCTTTCACACATTATCTGTGCACCTTGCAATATATTTGATAGTGCAGACATTTTGCATTTAGATTTGAGTAACGTTTTTTGGAAAAACTACGTACTTGCCTCATTAGCCAGGGAGGCAGGCAAAGCACCAGATGCCTGCAGGGGAGACAGGCTGATAGGGCCAGGAGTTTGACAGGTAGGGGAGAGGAAGTCATCTCCTCAGAATAGGTTCTGTTTCCAGGGAGGGTTAAGTAGCTGGTTGCAGGTGCCAGCTCTAAGTATGCTAATAACTCTGCTTGTGCTCATGAGGTGCTGAAAACCGTGTTGTCCCACTTTTTGAAACTTCCATGTGTTGAAAAATTATAAGCAACTTCAGTGCAAACATGTAATTGTGTGATTAGCTAACAACAAAATTGAATGCAAGGAATTGGATATGTGATATTAAGTGCCCATCTCTTCCCCCTCCCCACTTGCTAGTGCTGATTCCCAATTCATGGGGACTTGACTTTTCAGTCTTAATGCTCTGGAGGTAAATTTGTACATAATATTTGTATAGAGACCAAGTACATTCTTTAAGATCAGTTCTGCAGTGTTTTTCAACACAATTACAAACCAGTTCTTTCTCATCACCTGTGATTCACTGGAAATGTTATCTCACTACAAAGTCTATTTTAATAGACTCAAAATGCCCAGTGATGTTGTTTTAGTATTATGTACAGCCTTGGCAGAAATACTAAGCGGAACAATATGTGGAAGTTTTAACTACAGTGAAATTTATCATAACCTACAATAACTCCTACAATAAACCTACAGTAAACTCCTGCTTTGGTTTTTGCATGCAAACTCCTAAAATGGGGGACTGCATTCATCAGCTTTTGCTTATTTATCAAACCTATGGATGTTTTAAATTACTTCTGCTTGCCAAGTTCATGTATTCCTTTGTGATTATGTAATACATTCCACAGCGTTAATTTTCAGGAAATAGAAGAAAATATGGCTGTGTTCATAACTGCCATTTCCCCTCTACTTTATTTGTAAATGTAACTAATTTACTGGCTTAGCAGTTGTATGGCATTATGCCTTCTGTAAAGAAAAAGGTCTCTGTTTTTCTGCTTCTAGATTGCTGTGGGTGCTTAGCTTGCTTATGTCAGGTACTGCTCTGTGGCTTCCCCTCTAACAGAGTCTTGTCTAATTAACTGTTTGAAGACTAAGGAGAAATGTTACAAGGATGTTACTATTTCAGTATTAATGTATTGCTCCTGAAGTTTCCTGTGGCAAGTAACTAACCAATCATTTTAAATATTTTTTTCTTTAATTTAAAGGAGACTTCAGTGCTGTTCTAAAAGAGTTAGTGACTGACTTGACTGTTGCAGATAGCCAGATTGATGCCTCTGCATTCTTGCTTCCATCCCTTTGTCATGAGAATGATCTCCTTTTACTCGGTCCCTTACTGCAGGAGACTGACCACCGATTCATTGAAGAGCAGGTACTTGTTGTTCTATTGTAAAGGTATTACTGGATTTTCATACAGTTGTAGTTATTTAAGTCAGTGCTTATTTAGACTTGGTCAAAAATATGGCTATCACTCTTTTCCTTCTTACAGCTCCTTTTGGGTAACAGCATAGCTGGTGGCAGCCTGGAGTATGACCCTTACTCAATTTATGAGAAATTTGCAAAAGGGGATACAGTACCTAAACCACTACCTCCTGCGTTATCTGTTATCAGTGCAGCAAGTCGACTTTTTGGAGTTATGTTTTCCCACATAACAGAATCTCACAGGTAAAGTAGTAACTGTAACTGCTGGGGAGCTTTGGAGATGTTTTAAGATGGTCACAGTGTTTGACATTGAATGCAAAAGAAAACAGTTCTGAAAAAATAATGAATTGCATAAGTAGAGTCTGTAAACTATCTGAATAGCATCAGACCACCAATTATTGCACTTTTCTCTTTCAACTTACTGACAATGAAAAGGCACATCCAAAAAGAGATTATTGTCACAGCAAATCTGTAGACCCAGAAAAATAATGGGGTTTTTTGATAGCCAGATCAAAATGGAAGCTATTTTGAGAGATGTTACACAATTTTTGTGGTGCTTAATACATAATACATTCTTTACAAAAAGCGGATGGGGAGAAACAAGTGCATGTCTCAACACAGTTCTGTCAAGGTACAAGAATGCTTGAAAGAGATCAAGAACTTCTCCTGGGTTTTTATCTATGTATTTTCTCCCTGCATATATGGCATTTTGGTTTGTTTCATATTTATAAGCACACTGATTGCTAAAGCATGAAATTCATGAAGACTTTTGCATGCGCTTGCTTCTTCTGTGTGCTTCTGTGTGGAATTATTTTTGAATGCAGCTTTAGAGCAGATGAATTATTTTAAAAATACTATGTTTTATATATTTATGTTTTCAAAACATATATATTTATGTTTTGAAAGCCTGCTGTACTTAGACCTCGATTGTTAGCTCATGATCATTAGAGCTGGTGATGGTTTTATAGTTTCCTGTGTGAGATGAATGTTTAGGCTTGATGAGTCCTGAGTCTTGATGTCTTCATAACTTTGAATGCTTGGGGTTTAGTGTAGGTTTCAGGCAGCTGTTTGTATATGAGAATACCTGCCAATAAAATTGCCAAATGATTTATTTGTTCTTCTGACCTGTCTTTACTTCTTTATTCTGTCTTCATTGACTGCTTTTATTGTGGAATTTTTTTTTTATCTTTGCTTTTTTTTTTACCCTATCTGTCACCAGCTTGCTGGTTGATTTTCTTCACTTGTTTCTCAAGACATGAATTAATTGCTGCAGATAAATACATTTTCATTTCTTTTTCTTTTGCCTCCTCCTTTCTCAATTGTAAGTCAAAATGCATTATTCCCATATGTTGTTCCTTTTAATAATGTCTATTCAATGTTACTTATATCTAAGTGATTATCTGTGAATACATTTAAGGAGACAAATGTAAAAAGTTCATGTCCATATTTGAAAGTTCATATTTGAAAGTTCATATTTTAATATGGAATACACCATTTTTTTTGGTAGTAGACAAGGATGCCAGTTGAAGGAAAATGCTCAAGAGTTGATTTATTCCACCTTTATCCACATCTGGTTTTATAGATAGATTTTGTTACACTGTTTTAAAATAAAATAAAAAAGTTGGATTCATTTCCTTAATTTTCAGTTGTGTGGTTTCTTTTCTGGTTTTGTTTAAGGCTCCAGGTGTTAGAACAGTTGTTGAATTCCATAAAGCAAACAAAAGGATCTCGACAGCAAATAGTGCAACTACATGTTGTGTCAGCCTTTTCTACTTCCTTAAAGGTAAATCTGCTCTCTCTCTCGCTCCTTTGTTTCTCTTTCTCTCTCTGTTACTAAATCATAGCATCTCTTGATCAGCAAATAGATCAATTGCTGTGGTTTAAACCCAGCCACGAAGCCACTCACTCACTCACTCGCCCCACAGTGAGATGGGGGAGAGAATTGCAAGAGTAAAAGTGAGAAAACTCCTGGGTTGAGATAAAGACAGCTTAATAGGGAAAGCAAAAGCCATGCACACAAGCAAATCTAAAACAGGAATTAATTTCCTACCTCCCATCAGCAGGCAGGTGTTCAGCTGTTTCCAGGAAAGCAGGGCTCTAGCATGCCTAAACAGTCAGTTAAAGGAAGAGCTGCTGCCAGAGCATTGTCACACTGTTTGAGGAGTCACACACAGACCACCCAAGACTTGAACTGCTGGGACAGGAGCCCCTTTGCAGCCACCAGCCCCGAGAGCAGACAGGTGTCCCCTTTTCCTCTTCATTGTCACATACACTCTCTGGTGTTCTTCCTCCTTCTTCCAGCTTGACTCTAGATTTCCTGTAGCAGAGTGTCAGGCATCAAATCTATAAAACTAAGTTGTTTAATAGAGTTATACAGCAGCAGATCAGCTCAAGCTGGGTGCCTCTGGAGAGGTACTCACAACAAAAAATCCCTAGGCAATTACACCCTTATGGTTTATGCATCTACCCTTCATGTGCTCTTTACATGCCTTGCACGTGTCTCTGGGCCCAGTGGTGATTTTTGATAAGGGGTCTACTAGTATGTTATTGGGTTCTTTCCCTCTGTCTGTGAAGGTAGGTAGTTCTTGAGGAATTGCAGCTTCTGCTGTCCTGATTTTCTGGTTTCCATTTCTGATGCATCTGCTCTATGGCAGAGCACGGAAAACTAAAAAAGCCTTAGATTTAGGATAACCATTACCTGGCAGCAATTAAAACATCAGTGTGTTAGTAGTGTTCTTGTGCTAAAGACAAAACACAGCATTGTACCAGCTGCTAGGAAAATTACTCAGAAAATGAACTCCATTCCAGACAAAAACATCTCTAGATGTAAGTTCAGAGCTATCGGCCTAAGGCTTTACCTAAACCAGCTACTCATGCTGAGCCAGTAAAGCTGGGCAAACATGTAACTCATTCTACTTAAAACTTATTTATGCTAAACATCTCTTGACTGCCAGATGTTATGGAATCTCCTTCTGGTCCATTGTCACCAGCTATCCCAGCTGTGTTTCCTCCCAGTTCCTTGTGCACCCCCACTCTGCTCACTGGTGGGGTGGCACAAGAAACAGAAAAGGCTTGGCTTTGTGTAAGCATTGCTCAGCAATAACAAAACATCTCAGTATTGTCAACCCTGTGTTCAGCACAAATCCAAAATGTGACACCATGCTTGCTACTGTGAAGAAAATTAGCTCTACACCAGTCCAAACCAGCACAGTACACAGAAGTTTTTGTTTTGATTAACAATCAAGGTGATCAGTCCTATTTTCTATGGTAATACATTGTTTTGTGATGTCATAGCTTTCTTGAGTGCAAATGAATCACTGTTTAATTTTTTCCTTCTTTTAATATTAGTTTTAGGGAAACCTATTCTAGTACACTCTAGTGTACTAGCATCCATACTAGCATCATTCAAATAAGAGAGATATGGAAAAATTCTGTTTATATGATTTCTGTCTTTTTCTCTGTCTTTTGTATTTCTTACTGGGTAAATAAAAATGTAACAATTGTTAAAATAAAGTGATCTCGTAATTATCTGCTATTTGTTCTTTTTCCCTAATTTTTTTTTTTTTTTTCCTCTGTTCATGTGCAGTTTTCTTTCTTGTCTTCTTAGGCAGATGTTTGGGACTGAGATGGTTTTTTTTTGTGTTTTCTTCTTGATATTATTTCCTAAATTTTATGCTAATATGTTGGTATCTGGTTTCACTGCAATCTATCCAGTATTTCCTGAAATCATAATGTTGATACTATAATTTTGTGCTGTGATGTAGTTACGTAGTGTTAGACACCTAACTCTCATAACAGCAAATTGAAAGAGATGAGTTCCTCAGACAAAGGGCAAGAAAATCAAAATCCTTCTGCAGGTCTTGTGTTTTTTGCATGACTGACAGAAAAGCACACTCTGATTACTGTCTAACTGTTTAATATATTTAATGCCTATTTTTAGCACTTAGCTAACTGCAAGGGAAGCTTAGGTTCAGAAGAAGTTAGAAGATCTGCGCTGATGATGGTAATGGGTGCCTTGGAAAGCAATAATCCACTTCTAAGATGTGCTGCTGCAGAGTGTTTGGCCAGGTTGGCACAGGTGGTTTCTGACAGTGCCTTCACTGCTGGGTTAGCGCAAGTCAGTTTTGACAAGTAAGTTTGCAATAAGCGTGAAAAGATGCTCCTTGAGTTTCTAAAAATGTTTGAGGAATCTACCTGACACCTATTATGATAATTTTCAAAAGCTGGTTTCCTTCATTAATTTGGTGTTACTTCAGAAATTAACAGGAAAAAGCACTGCCTGAGTTTTGCATATATTTCTTAGTGTAAGACTAACTAAGCAAGCATGTAGACTTTCAAATGAATTAAATTGGCTGCTGTGTAGCAACATTATTTAAGTGTATCTAAAATATTTTTGGTGCTTTCTTCAGATAAGAGACAATGTATGAAATTAGAATTTTGGGCATATAATAGTGTCTAATATATTTTTTTGCCAATTATATACCAGAAATTTCATTTGTAGAAATTTGTACTTATTACATGGTAAGCATCTTGGTGATTAAACTAACAGCTTTCTTTCAATTAATAGGCTAAAATCTGCTAGGGATGTGATATCAAGAACAGGTCATTCTTTGGCTCTGGGATGTCTGTATAGATACCTAGGAGGAATAAATTCTACTCAGCACCTGAATGCGTGTGTTGGAATCCTTTATACTTTGTCTCAGGACAGTACTTCTCCTGATGTACAGGTACTTGTCACTTACATAAAAATGTTATGTTACAAATTAACTGAATTCTGTTCTGGAGTTTAAGGTTCTTTTTCTTGTAAGAATAAGATACTTCACAATCTCGTAGGCATACCTCACCAGTAGTGGCTGGAGCAGCTAAGGCAATGTAGAAGACTGCCCCTGCTCAAAATCCACCTTCAACAACTTCCATAGCAAGAGCTATGGTGAGATGTGGGAGGTTCTTGTTTAATTATCTGTGAGACTGATAAGGCTCACTTCAAAAACAGTATCTGATGTTTTAGGGATTGATTCTTTTCACATTCACCTATATCTTGACTTTGACTACCTAGTACCCAGGGTTTTCTGTTTATGAGGGGACTTCTTTTGTTTGTGTCAGTTTTTGTCTCTTTTACAGTGTTAACCTCACAGCATATTTTGTTGAAGGGTCATATAGTAAACAAAAGGGATTTGTAGCCTGAATGCTTTAGAACTTGGTGGATATACATCATTGAGTAAGACAAGAAATTTTGAAGACTAATTGATGTTATTTCTCTGTGGCTAAAATTGTCATCTGTCAGAATACCTTTAAGAGACATTGAATATGTTTAATGTATTTGTCTAAACATCAGTTAAAGAATTTTTAAAGCTTTCCCACAGTATCTTTGCACAAAGAGGAACTGTTTGTTGACATGAAACAGACGTGGCTATTGGTGCAAAGTAATTCTAACTACAACAATAGGTTATTTCAGATGCTGGTCATTTTTCACAATTTTATTCTTGCACAAGGAACTGTGAGAAATTTTTAAAATAATATAATGTAATGTAATGTAATATAATATAATGTAATATAATATAGGAATAATAGTCACTGTTAAACTAATTTACTATTGCATTCAGTTTTTTGTTTATTAACAAGGAAAAAGTTAAAATGGCTATTTCATTGCACAACATACAATTCCTGGTAAAATATTCAAAATGGCTTGCTCAGCATCAGATTGATAAAGTTTCTTTGTATAACCTCTCTGTTTTTTCCTTTGGAACTTAAAAGCGTGACTTCTATTGCATTTCATCACTTTTAACTATCAAATTTTTAAAAGGTCTATATGTATATCATACAGAGATTGCATTACTGCTTCTCTTATTTTGCAGGCATGGGCACTACACTCTCTGTCACTAATAGTAGATCTGGCTGGGCCCTTGTATCATGTGCATGTGGAGCCTACCTTATCTCTTGTTCTCATGTTGTTGCTGAGTGTGCCTCCGGCTCACGCTGAAGTCCATCAAAGCCTTGGCCGCTGTTTGAATACTCTTATTACCACTCTGGGCCCTGAGCTGCAAGGTATATAACATACAAATGGGTCAACTTCGTTTGCTGTAGCAACCAAATTGCTGAACTTTGAATGGGTGTGATTGCAAATGTAGCAAATAAGCACATCTAAGTTTCTTTGCATAGTTGTAAGACAGTATTTCATAGGCCATGACTTTATGTAATCAAGATGACATGTTGGTTTTCCAAAAATAGTGTCTCTTGACATAATTTTCTTTGTTTAAACTGGTTCTCTGAGCCTTGCCTTGGGCTGAAATTTCTTACATGAATTTTACATTTTATATTTCTTACATTCTGACATCTTTTAATTCTAGCGTGAGAACAGAAGGTGTTCGTATTTCAAGAGTTAGGAGCCCATCTATGTCTTAGTTATGATGGAGACATTTAAAATTTGCATCTAAATCACCAGAGAGCAGTGTGATCCCTACTCATGGATATCAAAGTATAGCACAGATACAAGGGTCATCGATTAGGAGGATGAACATTGTGGCTGGCTTGGGAAAAAGACAGGTTATCATGTTTATTAAAAATAAATATATGTTGTAAAAACAAAAAAATAACCTTCTTTATTCTCAATATAGGCAGCAGTACAGCAGTGTCAGCCTTAAGAACTTCTTGCCTTTTGGGTTGTGCAGTGATGCAGGATAATCCTGACTGCCTTGTTCAAGCTCAAGCTATCTCTTGCCTTCAGCAGCTTCACATGTTTGCTCCTCGACACGTGAACTTGTCTAACCTTGTAAGCTGCCTCTGTGTGAGTATATATTTACTAGTTTATATCCATGTATTTTGAAATTTGTTCATATTTTTCACAAACACTTAAAAAATGCAGATGTTTCTTTAAGCAGAGAAACTTATCATTATGTAGGCATGAGGTGTTTCATGTTCTCCTACAGGCAAGTATTCTATATATCTTCATTTTTTTCCTCAGTTTCTTCTTCCCCTTTACAAGATGAGCACATTCTATAGAAGTCTTGGCCTTCTGAACTGCTTGCAAGTACATTCTGCTGTTCTTATTAAGACCAGTTGTCTGGCAGGATGTACCATTCATTACAACTTTTCGCTGGATTTGTACCTGCTGGTTTATGTTGGCCAGTTTTTTCCCTCTGCTGCTTTTTATGCCTTGGTTGAAGGATTGATTTTAAAAATAGTGTGTAGTAATTGCTGGGAGTTGTTTTGTTTCACTTTGTTTTTTCATGATGCTGAAAAATTGTAGATTTCTCTGTTTTGTAATTTCTGTAGCAGTCAGTATAAAAATTTCTAACACACAAGTTATAGACAAATCAGGTCTTTGGAAGAAATAAACAAAACTTTTTCAGCCCTATTTGACAAGATGTGGGGGAGTTTATTCGTTGGGTTTGGTTTGTTTTGGTTTTTTTTTGTTTTTTTCACCCAGTATCTCTCTGTCTTTGAATAGCTGCTCTTCTGAAGTACTTAGCTCTATTTAAAAAAAAAAAAGGTAGCTATTAGCCTTGGTGAATGTGGGGGGCTAGCTGGGGGACAGGGAGGGTTGATTAGAGGTTTTTGAGGGGGTTGTTCTGTTTTGGTTTTTTTAAATACCATTTTGTCTCACTGTCAATCAGAGAGAAACAAAAGTCCACAGACAGTGAAGTGTGGTTGGATTTTGTTTTAATCTCATCTATTTCAACACAGTTCTTGTTCACATCTTCCATTGGGTAGCACTTGTGTATCAATACTAAACATATAGATTTAGATTTTTATGTTTATTCTAAACATAATGGTTTAGATTCCTTACATTTTCTTTATTTAGTTTGACTAGAAACATGATTGTGGGAACTAGGAAAAACTGAAGAAGGTTTTTCTGCCCCACACTGTGATAAACATGAATATGCTAGTTGCAGAAGAGCTGGAGCTAATCTGAAGTGTTGTTTTAACATACGCTAACAATTATTTTCTGTTTGTTGAGTAAAGCATAGTTTTTCTTACATTAATCAAATCACAACAAACCATGTCAGTCAGTCTCTTGCTTGGAAGGTGTGGTAGCTTTTGGGAGCATTTGTAAGTCCATGTACAGTCTGCTTCAATCTCTCTAATAATACCAAATACCTGCTAATATAGAGGATATCATGATAAAGTTGTCTTTTGTATATCATATTACTGTATAATAATAATAGATAATAATAATATAGAATAATATTCTATATAATAATACCATATAACTGATTTTTATTGTTTCTCAAAGTTGAGTACTTTGAGACAAGTTGTCTCAAAGTACTTCATACAGCAGTTTATGAACTTCATAATACTAAATTAGTCAATTAAGAAGCAGGGGTCATGACTTGAGTGTGTGTGTTCGTGCATCTGAGTGTGTTCCCCTCTATCCCAAAAATGACTGTAGGCTTCCTGGGAGAGGAGTCCGCTGCAGTCAGTGGCCTCACATGGGTGACCTTTTCTTCATGAACTTGTCCAACTAAGGCTAGTGTTGCTGGTACTGACAATTCAGTAATGTCAGTATGTCTCTGAAGAACGTCCTAAACAAGGTTTTCTGAGTGTGTGCTTTGAAGGTCTGTGAGAAGATAATTGCACAAGTAGAATTTGATGTTTGTAAAACTCGACATCCATTCATGTAATTTCCACCCACTAAATCACCATATCATTAGGGAAGCAGAATAAGTTATTAGATCTGAAATCTGCACTTCACTGTTTACTTGCAAGGTGACCCTCAGCTAGTTATTCTTCATGAGTTTAAATGTCTGCAGTTTGGAGAACATGGTGTGACAGTCCTCCTTTGAGTTGCATTTTGAAGTCTTAAGGAGAAGTAGCATGCAAAAGCTAGGCCCTAGATTATGTGGATATTCACCATTGCATTTTTTATTTAGGGAAAAAAATCAGGAGAGACAGCAAATCTGTAGTCAGATGAGTGATCTTTTTCCCCTCCATCCATAGAAACATGAATTTTCACTTACAGAGTCTTGAAAACTAATATGCAAACAATTTTTCTTCACTTTTTTAAATAGCATTTGAACCAATGCCTCTCTCCACCCTGTTTGCCCAAGGATTCTGCTAAATGTCTGTGCCTTTGAACTTGCCTTTTTAAAATCCTCATTCTCCTGCTGTTTCCCCCCACTTCCTCTTCAACTCATCTTTTACCTCCCTCTCCTCTCTCTCCTCCATTTCTTTTTTCCATCATTAGGCATGCTAACACAATTTCTTGTGCAGGCAGCTGCAAGCTGCCTCTTCCACCTGTCTTCCAAGCCCCTACAGCATGAGATGGCTCAGGTCTCCAGTGTATTTAAACAGTTCAGGTTCTAACTGTGCTAACACTAGTAAAACATGATCTAGGGAATGGACACACTGCTTCACTGGCTCATGTTATTTGGGGTTTTTGTTTTGTTTTGTTTTATATTGTGTACATGTGCTTGTCATTATCTAGCTTCCCTTCTTCAGCTTCTGAGAGAGTTTCCTGTTTGTCAATTGGATCTTTCATGGGACTTCTAACAATAATGCATACTTGTCCTGCTGTTTGAATTTTTGGCTCCAGCAGAATACAGATTTACAGATGTATTCTGTACAGAATACAGCAGAATATACTTTTAATCAAGTCTAAAATTAGCTCTAAAACTAACTTAGGTGAGCACAGACTTCTAAAGAGCTTATCTGTGTAAGCTTATGGTGTAGTATTCCTCAACACAATGAATGCCAGTTTTCAGCTCTAAGATATTAACAATAAGATCAATATTGAAACACAATAAATATACAATGTTAATAATTTTACTGTGCTGTTGTCTTGGTACCATTTAAATATTAATTTTAGTGGCAGTTGGATTGGAATTTAAGTGTGTTCAACATGAAAAATAAGAAATTAACTAAGCAAATTAGGCTTTTGGTATGTTTGAGGTAAGATTCTGAATTTTAATTATATGCTGAGCTTACATGTTACAGTCTCCATGTGTGGTTGATATCACTGTGATATCTATTTTTGGTTTTGTCATGACTGGTTGTCATTTGTTTTTGTGCAGGAAATCTTGTTGGATAATTCTGTGTTGGTAGGTCCCTGTGCCTTGTTAATCCTAAACCTTTGCAGTTTGCGGTGGTGTTTTTATTTCATCTTTTATCTTTCTTTTTAACCATTTTAATGTAATTTCTTTTAGCATGTCAAGTGATATTTTATTGTCGTCCTAACCAGAGCCTTCCTAACTTTCTGCAGATGGCAGGAATACATTTCATTTATGTGCTTAGTGAGGGATAATTTTGGTTTTAATTTGTTAAGTACAGAAATAGAACTGTTTGTACATTTAAGTTTTAATGTGATGCTTGCATTTTGTGTCTGTCATTTAGTCCTGTCTCCTGCTTAGAATGTGGGAGAAGGAGAGAGATGAAAAATGTGCATCTTGCGTTGTTTCGGTAGCCTCAGTTGGGCCCTCTGTTTTTTCCCTGTTAAAAATGAGCACGGAATTTATGCATGTCCAACTTGAAGTAGAATGTGTAGCCTGCTTGCATAAATGTTGCATTAAAAGTCTCACTTGTTTCTGCAGTTGCAATTAAAGTACCTGGCAGACATACCTATTGAGTCAGGTTCCTTTCCTTGTAGAAGAATTATGCAGAGAGCATATCTTTTCATGTATAATCATGTAATTCTGGGTATTGTAGATTCATATGCATGCATTGAAATTCTGAAGATGAAGCTTAGTTTTGTTAATCTAACAAAGCTAAAATTTTGTATTGCTTATTCTTTTTGTCCTTAAGCTTCTTTCTTTAAGCATATGTTAACTAATATATATTAGTCATTTTGACTAACATATATTGGCCTGTTGCTGACAAATAAGCAGCACAGCCTAAGGCAAGGTTTTCCTGCAGCAGACACTCAACTCTATCTGTTTTAAGGATGGTAACAGCTAAGGGTGCACAACTGCTCAGTTGTAGAGAACAATTTTTTTGATGATAACTCAAGCTTAATTTAGAAGAAGATGCATAAATATTGATGTAGCCATCTTGCCTGACCACACAGCTAGTTTATCATATCTTTAGGATTCCCTTCAGGATTGTCTTAAAATTGAAAGAAGCAAATAAAAATCAGAAAGCTCCACTCTAATAAAAACCCCTTGATCCTATGACTTGGGTTTTTTAAAGTCTTTTTCCTTGTTCCAGTAGTAGTGAATCTGTTATCATGTATTTTCCAGTAAGACAACCCACATACTGGCCTGTTGATGTTAAAATACGATGGTCTATGAGCTTTTTTGCTAGAGACTGCTCAGGAGATCTGACCTGTCTCAGTATCATACATTCACCAGTAATTCTCACCCTTTCTCTCAACTTCTCTAAAACATAATTTAATGTAAACTCAGTATATATATATTTTTTTTTCCAATTAAACTGCAGCAGTGTTCTCTTCACACTTATGAACTTCCTTTCATGCATGAAGTTCTGTTTTACTAAGGCCTGATTGACTCTCTCACCCTTGGTTTCACTGACATTTCTCTAGTTACATAAGCTGATAACTTGTTCTGAATTTTCAAGCCCGCTGTATGCATATACCCAGTAGTCAAAGAGTCAGTT
The DNA here is from genome assembly GCA_013397555.1 of Urocynchramus pylzowi. Lineage (NCBI taxonomy): Eukaryota > Metazoa > Chordata > Aves > Passeriformes > Fringillidae > Urocynchramus > Urocynchramus pylzowi. The sequence goes on from VZRH01002478.1 coordinate 865,179, forward strand.
ACCATGATTCACCTGGCATTGAAGTTAGTGGCAGGTTTTGTACAGTATTGGTTGAGAGGTGGATTCAGCACCAAACCAATATTGTAAGTTGCCTTTGGAGAGAAAATGCCTAAAGTAGGTTTTATAAAATTGATTACAGGACTTGCAAAACTTTTCATTTGGGGGTTTAAAAAAATAGCTAAGCAAAAAGAGCATCAATTACATGTTTACTGACTTAACAGATTTGCAAGATCTGCAAGTGTTCAGAAAACACCAGCCTTACTGAAGTATTGCCACCAAGGTTTGTTAGCCATCTTACTGTATCTTCTTGCATGTTTCAGATGAATCTCTGTAGCTCATACTTATTGCTGAGACGTGCAGTGGTAGCTTGCTTACGTCAGCTTGTGCAAAGAGAAGCTGCTGAAGTATCAGAATATGCTGTTGCACTAGTGAAAGAGAGCAAAGAAGATTTTACTCCAGGTAATGTATTGAAATTTTGAGATCAAAGAGCTTGACATATTGACAGGGAATTTTAAACACTTTGCTGTGAGTGTGAAAACTTTGCTACACTTTTGAAATCTTAAACTCAAAATGTTTTCTACCTCAGTTATCTGTATAGTACCACATTATGATAAAATGAGGAAATGCAAGGGGAGTTCCAGGGAAATCTAAGCCCATCTAGCCAGTAGCTGTTGTATTAACATTTTGCTAAAAGGCTTAAGAGTGATCACTAGTTCATCCTCATGTGCCTTTCTGTGAGTGATTGGTGTTAAAATTTATTTCACTCCAGCTTTCAATTCAAGCTCATTTTGAAATTTGCTGAAGAAATAGACTGTAAGCATTTTTAAAAACTACTGATATTTAAAATTTGTAATATTGGTCAAATAAAAATTGGTCATATTATTTTAACAAATTATTTCCATGTGTTTGGTTTTGTGCTTTTTTGGAGAATAGTTTTAACTTCCATTTCAAGTTAAAACATTGTTTTAGAATTCCCTTGTGAAGTAAGGTAAGTGAAATAATTTTTTTCAGGAGCTAGATGCTATGGTGATGGTAATGCTGTGAAATTCAGAGTAGGATTATTATTTTTTGATGGGGTAACTTTCTTCCTGTTGTTACTATGTTTCTGTAAAAGCTCAACATTTGTTTTGTATTCATAAGTTAGCTACAGTGTTAAAGTGAAAAATAAAATGGTTTCAAAAATATTTCAGGGATAGTAATTACTTTTTGACAAGATACCCTGCATGCAACTTTCAGTGGGGTTTCTGTTGTCATTAATGCAGTTTTGTGATGTACAGTACTCAGCTCACAGACTTTGTTCTTAGCAGATGTGAACATCAGAGAAATAGGCCTGGAGGGGGCATTGCTGGGCTTGCTGGACAAAGAATTAGATCCAAGATTGTGCCAAGATATCAAAGAGACTCTGACTCATATGCTTACTTCAATGGCAGTTGAGAAGCTCTCCTTTTGGCTTAAGCTTTGTAAAGATGTTCTTGCTGCCTCTGCTGGTAAGTCTTAATACACTGTAGTTGAGAACACAATCAAAATAAGGCCTGCAGCAGTACACTGTGTCACTGAGGGAAAGCATTGAAGTTCCTTGAATGTTTGCCATTTATGAAATGTATAATAGTCACTCATATTGTAAGATTGGATCCTTTAACTTAGTTCCTTCAGAGGAATATGCCTTTCTCTCTTCTGATTGTCCACTCCCCATTGAACAAGTTCTTGTAAACATCTTAGGATGTGTTGCGTGTTGATTTAATTCTTGATCTTAATTCATTTCCATAGCAGAAATGGAAATACAGAATACTTTTGAGCTTGTGAATCCTGTGCAATTACCTGCAAGAAAAGTATTCTGACCAGTTCTCCTATTAGTGATAGAACTGATGTAGGCCTATTATATCATAATGGTACTCTTGAGCACACAAAATCAGTTGCTGTGCTGAATATTGGTGGGGGTGAAGGAAATTCTTTTAACCTGCAGTGCAGGAGGAAAACTTCTTGCATTTAGATTCTTTGATTTGGAGCAGAACTAACTTCTAATGCATCACACTAATTTTAAAAGGATTTTTTTTCTTTTGCTTCTTTCACTGCAGTTCTTAATTTATTTTCGTGGTATTAATCTTGTCTTCTAGCAAGTAATATCAACCAAATGTTGACAGTTTCATTATGTTTGAATTCCAGCATTTACTTTAAGATACCAAGATTGAAGGGAATGAATGAATTTGAGGTTAGAGACAGACTTTGAAGAGGTTACTTTCTGTAGGTTTCAGGTATAGTAAGAAAGAATGTTATGTTTGGTTTTCTCCCTTCTGTGTTCTAAATACAGATTTCAATACAGTAGCAACAATAGATACCACTCAAGAAGAGGAAACTGCCAAAGGGGATGATGTATCTGTATTAACATCTGACAGTGATGACAGGTTCCATCCTTTCCGAAATCCACGATGGACTACCAGAGTTTTTGCTGCAGAGTGTGTTTGTAAAATTATAAGCCAGTGTGAAAATGCAGGCAGTGCACATTTTGATATAACTTTGGCTCAGGAAAGGAAACAACGTGATTCAAGAGGTATGTGTTAAGCACTAGAAGAATTTCATAGAATGCAAAGTATTCTTTGAAAACTATAAAATAAGTATTAGCTCTTTGCATCTTAATGAAATTCATCATAAATTTATTGTTTGTAATCAATAAAGCCTCTAATTTCTCTGTTTGGAAGCCTGTATTCTTCAAAGTGTAGAAAGTGTAGTGTAAGTGTATGGCATCTTCCTGCAGCATTTACACTCATTTTCCTGGTTATAGTACCATGGCGTATGCGTAGGAAGGCTTTGTTTCTGTATAAGCACTGGCAGTCACAAGTGATAGCTGGCACCAACCTACAACATCACAGTTTGGTGTCTGGGAATATGACTTAAAAAAATGCCACTTTTTTTCTTTCCATAATTTGCATAATCACCAGTAGAAATACAGTGCCATTTTTCAGTACCTCTGTGTTTCTCTGGAGGTGTTTTCCTCAACACTTTTTTAGGAGGTCTCATACATGATGATATTTATACTTTCTTCTAAGTACTTTTTTTCTACATTTAAATGGAAAGCAGACTAGATCAGCTAACATAAGGTAGCCAAGTAAAATTGATGTATGTGTAAGCTGCCTGAAGTGAATCCTTGATATGTATTAAGGTAAAATGTAAAATATGCATTTTGAAAACATTTGGAACAGTCTTATAAAACACGAATTTAAATTTAATAAAACTATTTTATTTTTTTAATTTCTCTTTTCAGATGACTTTTTGGTACTGCATTTAGCTGACTTGGTCCGTATGGCTTTTATGGCTGCCACAGATCACAGTGATCAACTTCGTCTTTCTGGGCTTCAAATGTTGCAAATTATTGTTCGGAAGTTTGCAGCTGTTCCAGAACCAGAGTTTCCAGGTCATGTAATCCTGGAGCAATATCAAGCCAATGTAAGCAACACTGATAATAACTTAGAAAAATTTAGCGTTACAGTCAGTTACTAAAAGAAATTTGCATTTGCAGTGTTTAGGTACAGAGCTGGATTTCAGTTACTTTGTTAGTGAAGTATTGTTAATTTTTTCGGACTTCATTAGAAATCATCATTTCAGTTGGCATATAATTTTTTAGCTCCAAAGTTTTTCAAGTTTCAGCATTTTTCCATCTTGAATACAACAAAACCAAAATAGATCATAGGTGGGGTTTTTTGGAAAGCATTGGTTTCGGAGTGAAAGTATTGCAAGAAGTATTAGGAATAACTATAATTTTAAACTCTGCTTAGAAATAAGTAGGCTTGGCACAGCAGTCATCACATTTGGAGATCTTGGCCAATAAAGAAGCTAGAGAAGTGTGGATTATACTCATAAGGTCCATTTCAGTTAAGTCTTGGTTTAGATTTAGAGAAAAGATATCCTAGTCATTTAGCATTCCGTACTACACTTATGTTAAATATGACAGACAGCTGTGTTAAGCCTTATATAGCTTCAATTTCTAGCAGGCACTGAATAGGTCAGATCACTTTCTCTCATGAATTGGAGAGACACTGAAGACATCCTGACCTACTTTGATTTTGCTTTTGCCATTGTAATTCTATTTTTTTGGCACTTCTTTGTGGGAAGTAAGTGCCTTGGTCTAGTCTAAAGCTATCAGGGGGAAAAAAATAAACCATCTGTCCTTGCTGTCCAAAACCATCAAGCAGGTCACAAGTAAAGCTAATAATTTTGCTTTTAAGCTTCTGTACCTTTAAAGTGTTTCTGCTAATACTGTGCACAGATCTCATCAGCTGCTTAAGAGATAAGTTTAAGAGATGTGAAACTGTTAATCAAGTCTACATTGTCTGATTTTTTTTCCTTAAAAACATCATAATAATCCAGAAAAAGATGGATATAAATTTTCTGGACTTAAATGATGACTTCCTAACATCTTGTTCAGAAGTTCCATAAATGAAGTCTCAGGTTTAGAGGGTCTTAAGAAATTGTCATTAATTGCAATTAAAAACAAATCCTTTTCACTTATTTTGCAAACATTTATTGTAGTACTTGCTCTTTGGGATCAAAGTGTAGTAAGTATATCAGACTTAAATATGAGTTTTCAAATACATGCAAAAGCAGCTAGGGAATCTTTTATTAGACTTTAGTGAAATAGTTTTCAACATTTAGAGTAGGTAAAATCTCTGCAGACCGGTAACTTTGTGTTTATGTATTTTTTATTTGGTAAATGGGGTTTGTGCTCTCTCCTTTTTTTACTTTTCAAAGCTGACCAGCTTCAGTTGGTTGTTTTCTTAAATCTGTATTTTTTCCTGAGTAAGGAAATGTCACTAGCTAGGTGTCTTACAAGTCTTTCGTGGTTCAGAACATTGCTTTTTCTTTTGTTGGCTCCTCATCAAGTCAAGCATTCAGGAAGGAAGATATAACTGTTTCTGTTTTAGACTGCACAAAAATATTAGAATCAAACCTGAAGACCCCCTCAAAGAGAACAATGTCTTCACTGTAGGCAAAATGATAAAAATATTACTGAAACTGTTCTCTGCTCTTTTATCTCACTGAAACAGTCTGTGAAAAAATGATGAAGGAACTATACATTATAAAGGAAAACTGTAACAAAGTCTGATTATGAAAAGTAAGTCTTTTGTGAACTCGAATAGTGAACTCGATTGTTCACTATGTATTAAATGTTGTATAACTTCTCTTTAGGTTGGAGCAGCACTTAGGCCTGCCTTTGCTCCTGAAACTCCTCCTGATGTCACAGCAAAAGCATGTCAGGCAAGTGTTGAAAGTCAGAAGTCTCTTAGGTAATAGACCCTCTGAATTTTTTTTTTTTTTTTGCTTGATATGCACCACAAGAAAAAGGAAATAAATCCTCTAACTTTAAATCTTCCATTCACAAAAAATAATGTCACCTATTTTACCTTTATATTATGACAACTCAAAGACTTCTGTCACTTTAAAGTCTTTTGAGAAACTTTGTTGCAGTTGATATTTTGGCCGTTTTTTGTCTCACTCCACTAATGTTTTGGTTTTTCACTACTAAAGTATACTAAACTGGGATGTCATTCAACATTTGTTATTGTCTGAGAGTAACTGTATCTTGATAGAAATTAAATCTGGCTTTCATAATTTTATAGATGGAAAAAAGAGTATCCAGTGGTGTTTTTTTCTTGTTCCTCATTGTTTCTGTTTCACAACACTAGGTATGCAGTGCCTGGATAGCAAGTGGTGTTGTAAGTGATCTTAATGACCTTCGAAGGGTTCACCAGTTGCTTGTGTCCTCTTTGCTCAAAGTGCAGGCTGGAAAAGAAGCACAAAATGAACAATATAATGAAAGCACCTTAACTATGGAAGTACTAGCTGTCCTTAAGGCTTGGGCAGAGGTTAGTACAACAGCTCTGCAATATTAGTCTTGATATCGGGTAGCTGAGTTAGAACCTTTCTGACAGAATTTTTAGGAATTTCTAACATGCTTCTTTAAATAGAAGGTGCTGACCCTTTGCTTTTCTGTACTACCTCTGAAAGTACGTGAACTTTGTAAACTTGACAAAAGTGCTGCTAATTAAACAGGTTTTATTATATTATAATAAGAATAATATTATAAGAATAATGTATCATACTTAAAAATACAAATTCATTCATATATGTGAATAGTTCAATATTGATTTGAAATTGTTTATGTTATAAATGGTTGATGGTGATGGTCCACTCAATGTACTATTTTAAATAGGTGTAATTTTTCTCATTGCCTATTGGCATTTCATATCTTGGAAATACATCTTTTAAATTAATATTGTCAGTTCAGTACTGCTTTAGTTAAAATAAGGTCAGCCTATGTGAATGCTTGTTTTAATATGTGTAAATGCAAAGTTAAATATTTGGAAGTCAAAAATGTGAACCATGTAGACCACCTCCAAAAGATGTGTATTAGAATGTAGTGATAATAGCTTTGGATGCTGATGGTTGATAACCAGCTAAAGATGAACATGTTATGAAGGTGGATGATATTTCACTGTATAACCAGGAAGATACTTTGGAGGAGAAAGTAGGCAATAGGTAGTTTTTATGTAAACACTTACAGAAAAATATACCAATGTTTCATGTGCATATTTGAGAACAGATACTGACAAAATAGCAAAACACTTGGAGACAAGCTAGCAGTTGGGAATAAAAATCTTGAAAACAAGGTTTCATTGAGAGATTTAAATAGATTAGTCTATTTAATCTATTCAAGAAAAGATACCATGATAAATTTAAAATTATTACATGAAGAAAAGGTTTTTAGTAGCATATAACAACCTTTCACAGGTCAGAGGCCAGGACAAAATTCAGACTAGATGTGAGACTCAACTGTCAGAAGTGAAAATCTGTAGATTGTTCTAGCCTATTATTAAGATCACTAGAATTCTTCAAAGGAAACTCTGTAGCGTTTCCTATAAGCTTTTGTGACCTGTAATTTACAAATATTTCACTTCAGCCCTAGGCAGTTCCTTCTCCGTTAGAATCTTACCTATTTCTTGTTTACAGAAATTGAAGGAATTCCCCTATCCTGTTGCTGCAGGGAGGTGTGAGACAAGGGCTTGGTGTGTGTTTAGTTGCTTGTCTGGGAGAACCTACTACAGCTAGCAAACATGAAAAAGATGCAGAAATCATAATTGTAGGGGACTAGTATTCAACAAAGCTGACATTGAATCTAAATGTGTCCTTTATAGTTGAGAAGAGCTTCCCTCCAGGGGCATTTTGGAGTTAACTGTTGTTTCCAAATCATTATTATAGGTATATTATTTGATAGTTCTTCAGTCGTGTAGCTATAACAGGGTTTGATGGTTGGAAGCAGAAACTGGACAAATAATACAAGAATTTTTAAGAGCAGAGTACTTAATTGAAGGTTGGAATTTTAGTAGTTTTACCCTTTGGGGGGATTCTTGCATCATGATTAGCTGGAGAAAGGATTCAGAATGTTTAGAGAAAAAGTGCCTGTTCACCCATGCTTACTGGACTTGAAGCAGAAATATATTCTAGGAAATATCATGCCTGTTGAACAGGCAGTCATGCTAGTGATCAAAGTAGTTTTCCAGGTGTTAATATTTGTAACTCTCTATCCAAATATATCAACAGGTTTACATAGTTGCAGTTGAAAAGCAGAAAAATCAAAGTGATACACAGAAGCACAGTTTAAAAATTGTAAACTCCTCTGAAGAAAGCTACAGAGATGTAACATTTTCAGCCAGTGGTCTTCTGGATTTGGTGCAGGCAGATCTTGGAACACTGAGCAAGTTGTGGCTTGCTGCACTTCAGGATTTTGCTCTCTTAACTTTGCCTCCAGAATATGCATCACAACTACCTGCTGAAGGTAAAAAGGCAAATGAGTTATATTTTCCTAAGTCCCTTGTAAGCAAACTGACTTGTGTTAAGATCATAGTAAGATTAAATGGTATAGAGAATAAGCCTATTTATGGACCTATTTAAAGATCAGGACTACTTTTGAGAACAGAGGTTTCATGAATGTGAAGAGTGGTTTGGTATTCTTAGTTGTTGGCTGTTTTTATGGTTGAAAGAAGAAATAGGTAATCTATTGCATTCTGTCCAAATAAATCTAAATGAAGTGCCCTCACTGGCCTGAATTTTAATACTGAACATTAAAAAAAAAAAGTCAGACGTACTGACTGACGCACAATCCCATTTTAAGAAGGAGAAAATACAGTAGTTGAAAATAAATTACACCCTTAAAACTAATTTCTTTTCTTGTAGGTGGTACATTTTATACAGCAGAGACAATTGAAAATGCCAGACCTCATTACTACAAGTCCTGGGCACTGATACTTTATGCTGCAGCTTTATGGCTCACTAGCACAGGTTTCATTGTTGTTGATCCAGATGAAGGAGTTACAAATCTCTCCAGACCTGTTACCCCAACTACCATGTGTCAAGATTCTTCTACCAGGCCCTTGGTGAAATCTCCTGAGGATGTGAATACTGACAGATTTCATCTTATCTTGGGTTAGTGAGTGAGTGCATAGTCTGCCTAGATGCTGTAACTCAAAATGTAGATAAAACTGCTAGCAAATAAATTTTTAATTATTCAGGTTCAATTGCATCATTTAATATCATCTTTTGGAAAAACATACAGTCAGAAAAACTTCAACTCCTAGAGAGAAAATTGTAAGGCATGTCCCCAGATGTGGTATAAAAAACTCTGTGAGCTAAACAAGCCCTAAACAAATGCTTATTGCTCTGCTCATAAACATGCAAGTTCAAGGGTGGATTTTACAGTGTTTGTGCCAGTACAGTTACAGAGTATATGGATTGGTTTCACTGAAGTGCAGTTTTACATCACACAGTTTATAGGTTGGAAGGGACTTGTGGAGATCATTTTGTCCACCTTGTGCTCAAGCAGGGTGTCATAAAGCCAACTGCCCAGTTCCATGTCCGGACAGCTTTTGAGTATCTGTGTGGATGGAGAATCAACCTCTCTGGGCAGCCTGTGCCAGTGCTCAGTCACCCAACAGTAAAGAAGCCTTTCCTTACATTCATATAAAGCTCTGTTAAGCCTCTACTACTGCAGGAGCTAATCAGGTAGTTGAATTCAGTCCCAGTTCTCTAAGTTCACACAATTAGGCATTTCTGGTTATATTTTTTTCTTGGCCTCTATTTTGTATTTTTCTTTTGTAATCCCTTTTTGGAATGAGTTTGTATGACTTTGTTGCTTATGTCTTCTTTTGAATCCCAGTCTTTCTGCAGAGAATCAGCTCCCTTTTCAACTCCATTGCTCTCTCAGTTAGAAGTAGGAGCTCTGATACAAAAGCTGCTTCCTCTACTGCTTAGTGCATCAAATTTCCTGTATTTGACCATGGGCATATGGCTTGTTTATTCTGCTTTTGAATAAAAAAAATAGCATTTTAATTTTCATTCCCTACCAAGAAGCTGAAAGAATCTAAAACTGCTTTCCTGTTGTACAGCTGTTGTTTAGTGGACATTGATTGGTTTCCCAAGTCATCACACATTTTTACAGCTGTACAACTGGGATGAGAATATTGATTGCAGTTTATATGAAGGCTGTCTCCAATATTTTGAGGAGTCCTGAAAGCTGAGAAAAAAGATAGCTCTTACTTGCTCTAGGATTTACAAGCTTAGGCTTCATGTAATTTACTTACTGCTGGTTATCTAGTTGTGGTAGTTGGCATTTTTAGCATTTTTTAAAATGGGAAGATAAAGCCTCAGCCTTAAGAGTTTGTGAACTACTATTACTTTCAGCATTCCCTCTATTACACATAAATCAGAGTGATTAGGCAAATATTCTGCTATATTCATACTCTTTATGAATTGTCCTGTCTGTTCATTGGACCTCATGTTTTATTCACAAATTGATGGAGTTTTATTTATGTTAGTCGCCAGTTATAGCTGGGTCCTACACTGTCTAGAAGGTGAAGTTTCTTTCATTGTTTTGCTGGAAATAGAGGTCTTGCCCCAATATATTAACAACAGGAAATGAATTGACTTAAAATGCTACTTCTATAGTTGCTCAACCTTCTGTGAGGTTACTTAGTAGTGGAAGAAATTACTTCTTAAAATTTCAAGTACACATGGGGGTTTTTTTTCTGATGCTTACAGGAATTAGTGTGGAGTTCCTGTGCTCTCCTCGATCAGATGCAGCAATGGAGAACATTATTGCCTGCTTACATGCCCTGCAGGCACTCTTCGATGTTCCTTGGCCAAGGTCCAAAATAGGTGGTGATCAGGTAATGCAGAACGACCAAATGCCCCCCAGAATTAAGGCATAGTTTTAGTCTGGACAATCTCTATAATTGTAGCTCTACAATCTCTTGTATTTCCAGAAATTTTCAACATATAAGTAGTAGGTAAATTATATACTTTACCCAAATCCAAAGCTGTAGAGGGAGGAGATAAAAAAGAACACAATGTGGAACCTGTAAGGTGAGGGGCAGAGAATTTGAGGACATTTCATCAGGAAGGAGTAATTAGATTAATAGGATGAGAGCCAGGTAAAGACAAAATTTTTGGGAAAGAGTTCTCTTACTGTCTCTCTGTCAAGGCATAGTTGAATTAATTCTGTTGTAAAAATCAAAGTTGGTAAAAGAAGTTTGGACAAAAGCAGTGGTACTCAAAGAAGAAAAAAAGCAAAACAAAAAAAAACCTCACCCCACAACAGTGATCCTAAAATGAAGTAATAATCTGAAATTTCTTTTTTTTTTTTTTTTTAATTTAAATTAAGGTTTATACCATCCCGTATGCCATGCAATTGTCTAACTCAGTGAAAGTGATAAACCTGTGGACATGGTTAAGTTCTGCTGATTGTTGAGGCTCTGTCCAAGGAAATGCATATAGTGTAGGAGGGATACAGTGTAGTGTCCCCACCTTCAAGCGTGAAGAAGCCAGAGAATAAAGATTACTTTGGCTTTTTCAGTTGTTTTAAGTGCCCCTTATCTTAAATAACTCTGCTAACTATTTTGTTGGGAGAATTGATAGGGACTGCTGTTAATGGGGGCTAGGATCTGGACGGTGAAGAAAATGACAGCTCCTGTGATTGTATCAATTGCTTTGTGTTCTTTAGTGAGATCAATCAGAGTAATGCTGTTGACTTCAACAAGTTCCTAAAAACTCCTGCATTAAAATTAAAATATGTTATATGTTTTTCTTACTGTAGGAATTGGGTGTAGAGCTGCTGAATGTTTTGCATCGACTGATACTGACCAGAGAGTCACCTGATATTCAGCTCGCTGCCCTTGAAGTGGTTCGCTTGATTCTTTTTGCAGCTCAGGAACATGTGAAGGAAAAGCGGAGAAGTGCGGAAGGTGCAGTACTGAGTGAGATGTTTCAATACCTGTGATCAGGGTTAAAGCAATTCTTTCTTGGAAAACTGGTTTCTGAGATGTGTCTTAATTGAAGTCTTTCACAGTTGGATTCTAATTCTAGTTTACTTAAGACAGTCCAGGTTCCTAATATGAGAAATTCAGGTGGTAGGATAGATAGGTTTAGGTGTTGAACAGAGGGCAGAAATTGAGGAGAAAAACTGCAGCTGATCAGGGAGGGAGGAGTCCTAGCGAAAAGCTGGGGTCAGCTGCAATTGAGCAATGGACAGACTTGGCACACACAGCTGTTACAAGCCAGGTTCCAATAGTTATTTTGATTGTAACTTCCTAACATTCATTTTCTAAAAGGAAAAAACTGGGAGTAGAATCAAAATGCTTGTATCAGGTGATGTCATATTGGCTTGGTGCCTCAGGATCTTGTCAAAGTCTATTGCACACCCTTTTGCCTTTTGGCAATCACTGCATAGTTTGCTTATTCAAAAGGATGGGTGTTTGCTAGTAGAATTTTGAATACATGCCCGTGCACATATGTATGTGTCAAGATTATAATTTGGTGCTGAAACAGTCTTAAGAAGTAAACTTTTTGGAAACAAGTCATAGCCTTCAGAATTCTGCCATATTTCTTGTTTTTCTTTCAGTTGATGATGGTGCTGCAGAAAAGGAAACATTACCAGAATTTGGAGAGGGCAAAGACACAGGGGGACTGGTCCCTGGGAAATCATTAGTCTTCGCAACACTGGAGCTGTGTGTTTGTATTCTCGTCAGACAGCTTCCCCAGCTCAACCCTAAATTGACTTGCAGCCCTGCAGTTCCACCTGGAAAACATCTGTTGCTGTCAGAAGATGGAAGTAGACTGGTAGCAGCAGCATTAGTTATTCTCTCTGATGTGCCTGCAATCTGCTCTCCTGAAGGTATGCTATTTCATCACAAGAAAAGATAAATGAAAGAGTATTAGGCCCTTCTGTCCCTTTGTTATTACCTAATTTTCTTAGCTGGCTAAGTCTGGCAGCAAGTTTTGTTGATTTGCTTGTGACAACTTCCTTTTCTAATTATTTTTTGACTGTCAAATTGAAAAACAAGTTATAAAACTGAAGCAATTAAATGAGTAGTTTCTCTTTTTCTCCCACCCTATAGCAGTGCAATTAATAGATTCATTTTCTACTGGGAAGTATACAACAGCTACATGATTATATGCTACTTGAATTGTCTTTTCTGGAGTCTATAAAGCAGACATAAATTTTATTTATAAGGGAAATGTGTGATATTAACTTTCCATCATTTGAACATTAGCAAACGGCTGCAAGGAGTTACAGTTGAGTTCTCAGATTAGTTGACTTTTACCCATGATTCATTTTGGATTCACTCCGAACTTTAGGATGGTTCCCCACCACCAAGCCTCAATATCATATTTATATATATATATATATAAAATCTTTCAGTACCATTACAGCCACTCATACAAACCATTTCTGCCCTACTCCTCTGTTCCCATCTTAAGTATTGTTGTTACATCTTATGCAAATCTCTGGCATTTACCACCCCTGAAAATTTCTTCTTTTTTAAAAAATTTGTTCTCTGTTAAATGATTCTTCTGTGGGGAATATGATGCTCCAAATGGAATTCATGGCAGTCCTTGTAAATGTGACGATAGGCTTTCTCATTTCCATCTGCAGCCCGTTACTTATCAGTTTAAAGTGAAAGGAAATAAACATAGCATCACCTAGATCTGAGGACAACTGTCTTGTATGAAAAATAATCTGTGATTTTTTTCTCACTGTAGCTATTTTTGTCTTTAGCTGTCTATGTAATTCCACAAACAAACAGCTTGCAGGATCAGACCCCAGGGAATGTTTACAGTAGAGAAGTTAAGCATTTTGTTCAGGTGACTAAAAAGAGGAGCTTAAGCTTGCTTATACAGTCAGTTGAATAAAGAAGCAGCTCCAAAAGTTGGCTCACATAATCAAAGAGATAAGAATTCCTCTGTGGAATTGCATAATTTTTTTCCCCTTTAGTAGGTAACTGAAGTTACAGTTCTGTGACTGCCATGTCTCTTACTTCAGGCACCTGTCATGATATGTTTGCATAAAAATATTTGCAAGTAAATGATGTTCATAACCTACATTTCCTACTGAATTCCAGCAGTAAATTTTCAAAGACTTGTCTGTTCAAAAATAGATGTCCTCAGCTTCAGAAAATACTTATGCATAAGTCAGAGACCCTCTTTATACAACAGATCTCTCATGTACAGTAATATATTAAAATCTTAGAAACATAAGCATTTTGCTGTTTAGGGAATGAGATAAGGATATTAAGCCCTATGCTTAACTCTGTGCTTTGCTGAGTCATAACTTAGGACAGGAGCAGCACGTAAGTATGCAGGTTTCTAGATTGCTTCCAATATATGCAGAATTCTGTATTACTATTAGATTCAAAGACATAAAAATAAGTGAAACTGCTATGCCACATTATTCCTGTGAATTTTAAAACATTTTTAGTGGTCTCTTATTATGACTGATCAACTATCTGATTCTCAGACATGAAAATCTCTTCATTAGCCTATGGAACAATCTGCTTCTCTCCTTAGGTAGGTCTTCTGTTTTCCAAGATATTTTTAGAGGCTTCTATTCAAGTTCTAGGGGGTTTTATACATATATTTATTCTGAAGTCCTTATTACTCTTACTAAATTCTTGACTTCAGTGATTTCCTGGAGCAATGGCATCCTTAGCTAACCACACATCGTGTGGTAGAAGTATTTCCTCTTGCCAGTTTTAAAATTACCCCCCTGTTAATTTCCTTCACTGTATTGTCTTCATGTGCAAAATATACTTAGATGCTTATACTTTGTTTTCTACTCTTCTTTCTATATAGTAGTATATACAAAGAATTTACTATGTACCAGTATATAAACTAGTATATACTGTATACACTACTATACTTTGTGTAGTTCCATGTCTTCTCTTCCATGAGAACCACCTCCTCTGTGGTTCTGATCTTTCTGTTCTTACTTTTCTCTGAATATGACATAATTCCACACTTCCCGTAGTAAAACCATCAAGAAAAAGATCTACAATGCTTACTTTAAAGGGGAAGAGGTTTAAGTTCACTTAAGCAGCCTGACTCCCTGTTTGCTATAGCAGGCCACATGATATTTCAAATATTTTCTTCAAATTAACAGTGCCTCTATTCACAGATAGGCTTAAAAATTATAAATTATACATAAAAAAAGAGAATTCAAGAAAACTGCCTAAATTTTTTTAATGTAAAAGGTACCTGCATTTTTTAAAATTTCTGTGAAATTAATTTGCATTGTTTTACAGGAAGTGTTTCAGTTCTTCCTACTATTTTGTACCTAATTATTGGAGTACTTAAAGAAACAGCTGTGAAATTGCGAGATGGCCAGTTACCTCTGACAGTTGCTGCATCTCTACAAGCTCTTAAAGGACTCTTGTCTTCTCCAATGGCTCGAGCAGAGAAGAGTCAGAATGCTTGGACTGATCTTCTCCGCAGTGCTTTGGTCACAGTGCTCGACTGTTGGGATCAAGGTAGGCACAGATATTGGGTTTATGAGTTAAAAATGAGAAATGTCTGTGTGAAGCGTTGTTTGGCTTTATTTAAATTGCATTCATGCACATCTCAAAAAAGACTTCTCTCTTACTCACAAGAGAATTAGCTGGTTACCAAGCACGGTTGAAACTGTAGTGCAGTCTTGTCCTACAGTCCATATGAGAAGTCATCATCTATAGAAGTATGAACGTGGGTGTTGTGATTTAAGCCCAGCTGGAAGTTAGGCACCACGCAGCCACTCGCTCAACCCCCACTCCCTCTTCCCCCCACCCAGTGGAGTGGGGAGAAGAATCAAAGTAGAACTTGTATGTTGAGATAAGAGCAGTTTAATAATTGAAACTAAGGTAAAATAAAGTAATAATGGTAAATGATAATAATAATGATAACAAAAAGAGAAGAAGAAGTGATGCACTGTTTAGTTGCTTACCACCTTCTGACCAATGCCAGACCCCCCCTTCCTGAACCCAGATCATCTGCCCTTCCAAGTAACTCCCCCCAGTTTATTTACTGGGCATGGTGTTGTATGGTGTGGAATATCCCTTTGGTCAGTTTGGGACACCCATCCCAGCTATGCTCCCTCCCAGTTTCATTTGCTTATCTTCTCACTGGCACAGCATGAGACTAGAGGAAAAGTCCTTGACTTAGGATAAACACAGCTTAGGAAAAACCAAAACATCACTGTGTTATCAACACCATTGTCATTCTGAATCCAAAACACAGCACTCAACAGCTACTGAGAAGAAATTAGCTGCACCCCAGCTGAAACCAGGACAGTGGGTTTGCAGGCTTACTTCTGTGTTGTGCAGTGCCACTGTGTTGTTCCATGGTATGAAGGCATAAACAGGAGTTATGGCTTCAGTGTACAGCTGAGCATGTAAGACAGCTGTCCACTGAGTGCAGGTTCTCCACTAAGTGTTAGTGTTTCTGGTGAAGCAAAGGGTATTAAAACAGTAGTGCAAGAAAAGAGTTTTTTGTCTTGAATCAGTTTACTGTGTGCTGCTGCTTCAAGTTCCTGAGTTTGTAGTATTTTCATTATTCCTTATGTTTAATCTCTTACATTGTAATTTGTTGTTGGAATTTTTCTTTACAAAATTGTTTAAAACTTACAGCAAAAGAATATATATTCTAAATGCAAATTTTATATTATTCTCAAATAGATTGTACTCTAATATGTCATACTAGCTCTTCAAAGATATTTATTGTACTTTATGCAAAGAAACAATGGAATAGGAGTATGCTATAATTTCTAAATATGTATATGATCACCCCTGAATTCCCGTTTTGTCCTTGGCTTTTATTGGCAGTAAAAGTCCATCTCACTGTATCAGGGGATGTCGTGTATATGAAAACTGAGGTTCCTAAAGAAACATAGACATTGATATTTCTATTCCATGTCTTTGAATCACTTAAACTCATAGAATTTTTAATGCAAATCTAACAGTTTTCTTACTTTGCTGATAGTAGATGGCCTTCTCCAAGAACTTGATGAAGTCAGCCTTCTCACTGCTGTTACAGTATTTGTTATGTCTACCAGCCCAGAAGTTACCACTGTAGAGTGCCTTCAGAAGCGTTGTATTGAGAAGTTTAAAACAACACTTGACTCAAAGGATCCTCTTGTAAGTACTGGTGAAGTTAATAGAATGTCACTACCATACTAAATTAATATTAGCTTATTTTAGTTGTGTTGTTAGTCCTTGTTGGTAGTGTGTTGATGGAAGTTAATTATCTCCTGACTACATCTGTTGTATTTTAAAATAAAGTTTGAACAAGTGAGCAAGAGCATGTCCAGCAGTGCATTTAATCATTGTTCTGTATGCAATTCTGTATTCCTCTTTTTTTACTGCATCAGACTCAGTGCTTTATACATTGCTAAGTATACAATACTTAGTTGTGTGGTGTTGCAGGCACCTGTCAAATTTTATTTGTTCATTTTATCTTCAACACACATACTGTCTTTTGCACAGGAAATCCCTCAGCTGTGAGTCTTTGGGAGCTGGAGCAAGTACCACTACAAAACTGTTACTGTCCCATAAACATCAGCTCGTGGCCACTGCTGGATGCAGCTTACTGAACTAGATTAATGTTTTGTTCTGACCTACCATAAATATTTCATGTAGTGGCATTAGATTATAGTGCCACAGTTCATATATTACTGTCTTTCACCAGAAAAAAAAAAATGTATCAGGGGAAAAAAAGCATTTATACAAATGTCTTTTTTTTCATTTCCAAAGTCCGGCTCTGAAAATAATATGCATTAGATTTCATATTTGTTAGAATTCACTGTAAGCTGCTTTTCTTGCATCTCTGCTATATATATTTGTGTAGAAATAGAAAATTAAAGTTTCATTTACTTGAGAAATAACTGTAAGACAATACTTTCTTATGTATCAGTACATTCCCAATATTGTAAACTTTGGTTTTCACTGTTAGGAAACTGAAAATGCCAAATATGACTGCAAGGAAATATTAGCATGCATTTGCAAATTTCATCCAAGTATTTAGGCATCAGAGCTGTTCAGAAATTATGTAGGAACTTGGCAGTTTCAGTCCTATTGATTTCCAAATAGATGCAAGCTACTGTACCATTTAAGGCATTTAAAAATTGTGCCTACAGTTTGTCAGGGATATTGCTTATATTTCAAGCACCACTTTTCTGATATTATTGCACTTTTGCTAAGAGAGTATTTTCAAAATAATACTAATCATCAAACAAAAATAGCATTTTTTTCTTAATTCAAAAATGTCAAAAGATATAAGACTTGATGGAAAGAAACAGAATACATTATCTGGTTTCTATTAATAATTGATTACAAGTTATAAGGGTCCTATAAAGTATTATACATGAGCAGCCTACAACCTGATGAATTTTCAAGTTGTGAGGCATATTTTTCTCCCTCCCAAAAATTTTATCTGACAAGCTGTTAGATTTAGAGCACCCAGAGATGTATTTTGAACTATAACGCTTTGTAACTGCAAATTTTGCTTTCCCTTTAGGTACAGTGTAAATGCTACCAGCTGCTGCACTCCATCTTTCAGCATCCAAACAAAACTGTGTCATACCCTTATATCCATTCTTTAGCACCATCCATTGTGGGGAAACTGCAGGAAACAGAAAAAGCAAAACCTGAAAATGCTGCTGAACTTCAAGTCATTCAGGAGGGAATAAAGGTGGTTGCAGCTCTGACAGCTGCTGCTGAGGAACAGCACCGTAAGTTACTTCCATCTCTTGTACCTGAAGCATTAAAAATGCTCAGAGTTGCCATAAATAACAAACTAAAACCAAAATGACCATTAGGAATTCAGTCCTGAACACTAATTGCCAAGAAAATTGCTCGCAGGAATGTTGGGTTTTTTACCCTACAGTTCAGCTAACATCTGCAGCTTTACAGTTTGAATTACATGTTGACTTAGAGAAATACTTCCAGTTAAAATTTGACACTATTTTAAAAAATTGTGTGTTTAAGTTCTGTTTTCAATGTTCATAGGTGCTCACTTGGTGGCCTGCTTTCTTCCCATCCTCATTTCCTTTCTTTTGGACGAAAATGCGCTGGTTTCTGCTACAGTCTCGGCAAAAAATCTACATGAGTTTGCTTTGCAAACTCTGATGCAGATTGGTCCGCAGTACTCATCAGTTTTTAAAAAACTAATGGCCTCCTCTCCAACTATGAAAGCCAGGCTTGAGTCAGCTGTTAAAGGCAATCAAGAAAGCATCAAAGTGAAGACTACTAAACATGCAAAAAATCCTGGGAAAAGTTCAAGCATTCAGCTGAAGACCAATTTTCTTTAAAGCCCCATATTGTCATTTAATGCACTTTGATATCAACAGCAAAAAGTCCCTTTTAATTTCTAATCAAAGGATTGTCTTGAGCTGATATCATGTATTTCAGTTTGTGCTGAAGTATTACAGAAAGTTTTTAAGAGAAAGCAAGTTTCTAGATAAAGTTCTTTTAGTGTAAGACTTCGTAAATATCTCTAAACACTATGAGTAAATCAGAGGTCATCAAATCTGTATTTTTTTTATTATTTTGGTTTAAAATATCAGAAATGCACATGCCTATGTTAAAAAAAATATAGTGAACTTTAACATAGATGTATTTAGGAGCATCCCACACTTAGCCATTAAGTAAAGTTAACTTGTTTTTTAAATCAATATTTGTCAAAAATGAGATACTGTAATTGGTTTTTGGATTTAACAGGGACATGAATTTACTTACAGGTTGTAATCTATGCTAATTACTAATTTAACACACTGCATCATTCATTAAACAGATTAAATATCCTTGTAAGCCTTATAAAAGTTTATAGTTGATCTCAGAAAATTCAACTCAGAAAAGGTAATATGGATAGCTTTAATCCTAATTACATCTTGAGCTGGCCAGGATGTAACAAATGCTGTGAAATACAGCTCTACAACGCCTCTGGGGACTGTGGTTCTGTCCAGAGTGGGACTGTCATGCATATGTAGGGATTGACAGGCTCAGTGCCTTGCTGCTTGACACAGTCTCACTTTTCAGGATGTGTACTTTGATAAGTTTGTATTAGGGGAGCCAGGCAATAGCTTCCATATCCTGTCCTGACTGGACAGCAGTTTTGACATACTGTGCCTCAATTCAGACCTCTGCTCTATCTGGATGGATGTTCCCTGATCTTTGAATGATCACTGCTATGTACATGTGATGTGATTTCTGTATCTCTGCAGTGAGAGAGGGAAGTGCTTGAAGTCACCTTGTCTTGTGTCTATAAACAGAGTGCAACGAACTCATAATAAGAAGTATGTAATTAACATTTTTAGCAAGGAACATATTTTAATATAGAAAAATAACTATCAAAACTGCAATGGCTACAAAGTATTTTCTAAGTACAATGTATTGACTTCTTTCTTAATACAGTATTACCTAAACCAAACACTGTCAAACTGAGGATACTATTTCCTCCTTGAATCTAATTGCTTTAAAAGGAAGAAGAAAAAAAATATTTACAGAGCTGAGAAACACACTGTGACTCAGGAAGAGTGTGATGTACTGTATTTTATTAGAAGTTTTGTATGTAAATATAATTGTAAATTGTACAGAATTAACAATTTGACCAAAGTTCTAACAATTCTTTTTTTCTAATTTACATAAATAAAGCTAATTTTCTTCACTTAATATTTGTCTTTGTTATTTTATTCAATAGCAGAGGAACTTAAAGGACTTGTGTATCAGAAAAAAATGTTGCATGCTGCCTCAAGGAAACTAATAATAAATGTTTAGGTTGGTTGCATCAAGGTCTGTGACTGAACATTGCAGGTCTTCCTCTGTTCTGAGTAGCACAATGAGTAAATAAGTAGGACCAGGGAGATTTTTTGTGTGTAAATCCCTGTTTTGTGCCAAATGCTGAAATGTGTGAATTGTGAAGAAGATGGTTGAGATTCCTTCTATCTTTCCATGGAGAACTAGAAGTCCTGTGTTTCACCTCTTCATTGAAGTCAAATCTGTAGTTGCTGGCTGTGTTAAAAGGGACTTATATTAGATTTGGCAGTTACTCATCTTTATCTCATTACTATTTTTTATCATGTTGCTTTACCTTTTCAAGTTTACTGCTGAGGTTTTTTTGTTTTGTTTTGTTTCCCAAGGCTGCTTCTGGAAAATCATAGGTTCTTAGAAAACTTAAAACATTTAAATGAAAGTCGAGTCATGTTTGCTATCAAAATGGCCAAATATATTGCTGAGAAGTTAGTTGCTACAAAAGGTATTTGTGGCTATTTCTTTGTTTTCTGTCAGGTATAGCAATGTACTAACATTTTTTTAATGTTGAGAAGAGACAATCTGTTGAAAACCTACTTTACTTCTAAGAAGTATACTCAAATAGCAAGAGCACTAAGGAAATCTGTTAAAAGACAAAAATTAAAGTTTAGTGTAGCTTGGTCCTAGATTTCTTAGAATGTCTTGTTGCAGTAACTCACAACTGAGCCATTGAGAAGTGCCATAATTATGTGATTTGACATTTCTTGGTCAGGTCTTGTGGCCACATGTGGAAAAGTACCATTTTCAATGTATCTTTGTATTGCAGAAGCAGCAAAAATTATTCCAATAAAGAGAACTGATGTTAATTCTTAATGTCAGTTGTAAATTAGGACAAATGTGAGCTTTATTTATCCAGATAATTAATTTATGCACATAGTAAAAATACCTGTGCCCTGAGTTCTGCTCTCTTACATACACATAAAACAATGAGTTGGATCACATGAATGATACTACTCATTTAAAAGTTTATAAAAGAATCTTACAGATATTACTTTGTTTCTGTTATAAAACTGGCCTTTAGGTATCAGGCGTCTTTGATGCAGCCTTACAAGGAACTTGCATAATTCTCTTTTTTCCTGAAGAAATAAGCAAGACCACAGAGCAGTTTTGGTTTTAATTCCACTCCTCCTTTTTTAGGCATTGCTTGACATGCAAGCTCTCATGTCTAGCCAAGCAAAAAGAGCCAAACATATGTTTAGCCATAAACCAGAGCCCCACTTTCAGCACTCCTCCTTCCTGTGTCCCTTGTCTTCTTCCTCATTGTTTTTTGTGCCATTTCTCCACAAGCACCAATACTTTTTTCCAGTAAGTTGTCTTTGCAATGAAGCATGTGGCCTGCATGCATGTTTACTTTGTATGTTTCCACTGTTTGTACAAGAAGTTTAATGGCTTTGTGTGACAAAAGATCCTGTCCGTGTCTAACCTCAAGTGCATATACACACATATGAGTACATCATGGAATGTACTGTTTAAGTGTTATGCAAAAATTGTTTGCAGACAACTTTCTGTGGACTGCAACAAACCAGAATTGGTCAAAACTGTGCAAAAGCATCATACAGCTGGGATGTGGTGGGTTCTAACTGGATACAAGTCTGTAGCACTGCAGCTGAAATAGCAGCTTTTCTGTTAGTATTGCTTAGACTGGAATAAGTCTGAGACTGACCTGGTATGTTCCAAGGTGCAGGAGTCACCTTCAGGTGACTGACAGAGGTATCAGTCCAGTGATGCATATATTGCCATAAAATAGGATTATCAAATGCATAGGAAGCATAGCAGATTTTTCATTTCAGCAGATTCATTAATGTCAGTTACTAATTGAAATTTCCAAAGAGATTGTTCTCCTCAAGACTGCCACAGCAGTATCAAAGTGAGTTGTTGCCATTGCAGGAGTGATGGAGGGATCTAGGATCATTTGCTGGTTTATCAGAAGTAGCAGTAATACTGTTTAATAGGGGATCAGGTGGAAAATTCAGCAGCATTTCAATATAGCTTTAATTTGAATAAAATGGGATGTATCTGTGAAAATAACAATGTATGAGGGGTCACTGTGACAGTCTCCTCTAAAGCTTCATCCCTAATTTCAACACTAGCTGTACATGTTTTGTTTTCAGGTTCCTGAAATGTAATTCTATCAGTAGACAGTAAGTCAGAAACACTTTCAAAGAAAAACATGTTTCTTGACCAGTACTAGTCTACTAATAAGCCACTTGTGTTTCCTGCCAGGGAAGAACCTAGCCAATGATACTTCACACTAGGCAAGGAAAGGGGAAAAACCTTAGACAATTAACACTTTGTTTAGGAAGAACATACAGCAAGGTGGATTACTTGTCTACTTCTCTGCACCGTGCTGTCAAAAACCACTGGAAGAGTCACTCCACTCTGTCTTGAAAGTAGCGTTGCTTGGCCAGCCCTGATCCTGTGGGTGTTCCTAGATACTGCTTTTTGCACATGAGAACCTCTAATCCCAAAAACTGGCTAATAAACTGACTTTTCTGCAGCCAAGTGTTAAAGGAAGTGCTTGGATTTGTCCACAGCACTCAAGCAGGAGCAAGCCTGGAGCTGTTGCTGTGAATGACGCTTCACAGAGGACTCCCATTCAATTAGCTGAAGTATGTAGCAAGCAGTTCAAGCTGTTTAATGACAGTGGGCTATAGATTCAAAGACATAAAAATTAAAAAGCATTTTTGGCCACACATGACATGCTCTACCTGCCCGTAACATATTTAAAGTAATGAATTCTGAAAGTTGACTATGCAAAGTGAAATAAGCCAGCTGCATTTGACACATGATGTTATCTGCACAAGGGAACCCTAAAGATGTCAGTGCTACACCACCAACTTATCCAAAATGTGTAGTTCTTACTTTGATTTTGATGTACAGTTGTGGATTTTTTGAAGCTTTTTTTTTTCCTAAAATATTCTCTGGATTCTCTGGAGAATAAGTGGTTTATTCCATATAACAATGAAAGGGGAAGTTACATCTAAATATAGCAAAAGTAGGGCTGAAGATACTGTCTGAGAAACAGGTCAGTGCAAAAGCAGGCTTTTAAAACCTCCTGCAGTAACCTGTGGTACATTAACCCAAATTCACTCACTCTGCAGCCAAGTATCTCTTTTGGTCTATGGTCCTGTGTCACCCCCATACTCCCCTTTATCTGAAGTGCAAAATCTGATTCTGCAAGGAAGAATGTGGCATCAAATCCCCTTCCTCTGTGCCTGCATTTCAGCTGCTTAGTGGTGGCACATGCAGGAGGAAATAAGTTGTGAGGATGAGGAGCAGCCAGAGCAGAGCCTGCTGTCTGTGTTCGTATTAGTGCCTGTGCCAGTTTGCCTACTTATTGCACAGATAAACTTATGTATATGAAGAGATTTGCAGATGAAGAAAATCTGTTTCTGAAAGTTGCTGGTAAGGAGCTACATTTAGTAATGATGAAGATTGATAAAGTCCCATTCTAAGCTACAGCCTTATAATCTGCAATTGTGTAGCCTAGAAAACAGCATTTTTTAGCCACTGTTAATATTAATGTATTAAAATTTATGTGAACTATCTCACTGCCAGTACAGAATTACTGAGAATCCCTGTTGCTACTAGTGGGAATATTTTTCTTATTATAAATTTCTCAGGGGACAATTATGTTTATGGTATTTTTGTAAGCATTTTTTTCTTCCCACTGCATCAGTTCTCTGTGTCCTTTTCCACAAATAAAGAAGAAGGTTTTGTATGAGACACATTTTCTGTGGAAGTATGAAGTACAGGCCTCAGGGATTCTGGAAACAATTTTGATTTATATCTTAAAATAGAAATATTATGCAATTTGAAAATACAACCTATCATTATGAAGGCAAATGCTCTTAACCTCATCTTCCCTCATGTAAAATTCATGTCAAACACTAAGAAAAAATTGTCACAGATGTATGCATGTTTTATGGGAGACACAAGGATAACTGGTTCAAGCTGCTGCCACCAAATTAACCTGAAATTCAGTTAGGGGAATAAAATAATTTGCTTATAAGAAAAAATCAGATACTTCTTCAAGTGCATTTATTAAATAAGCAAGGATGGGATGAAGAGGGGAAATAGAAGAAGGCAATACAAGTGAATGTATTTTCCCCTCCAATGTGAGGTACAAGACAAGCTGGTATTCAGCTGCCAGGGGGAGGGTAGATGGGCTTATCTTTAGTGCATTCCTCCCAGTTCCCTTTTGAAACCAACAAATCTGGGTATAATTTACTTTTGTAGACTGAGAATTCTTAACCTGGTTGGAGGGAGAGTCTCAAGAATGAGTGGTCTTGAGTTGGAGCCACAACCAGCTGGAGTGTAGCTCCAGGCACCCTCTGCACCACACAGTAAATGTAGATACATGCAGACCCTTGGGGCTGAAAGACTTGCAGTCTTCTATCCTGATTTTCCCACAGAATTTTGGAGAAGTGTCCCCTTCTAGGTACAGGGAGGAAAGATAAGTCAGTGGGCATGGTGTGAACCACCAAAGCAGTTTTCTCTGTGTGAGGGCAGCTGCACCTGGGGAAGCTATGAGTGAATTTTTGCTGAATTTCAGTTTCCTACCTTCCCAATAGGTTTCTGTGGCCACCTGCTCCTCACACAGGCACCTGTTCTGGGATGCCCCTGGTCCATGCAGCCCCAGCTGCTCAGGAGCACCGAGCTGTGTGTGGGTGTGTCTGCATTGCTCAGTCACTGGTGGTGGCCCAGATCTGTGCTGAGACTGTTGCTAGTCAAGTACTGACAGAGTTTGTGGATAAATTCAAATGATAATGGAAGTGAGCTGCTCTTCACATTTTCACATTGGTCACTTAGGCTACACAGGATTCCCCCAAAAGAACTGAATCTCTCTTTTTTTGTTGGTTTTTTTTTTTTGTTTGTTTGTTTTGGTTTGGTTTTGGTTTTGGTTTTGGTTTTTTGTTGGTGGGTTTTGTTTTTGGGTTTTTTTTGGTTTGGTTTGGTTTGGTTTGGTTTGGGTTTTTTTTTTGTATCTGTGTATTTCCAGTAAGAGGAAGGACTTAGGCAGATATGCAAGTACCTAAAATCCAGTTCCTTGTCTTGCTAACACACCCCAGAACTAGAACTACATGCAGCTTGCTGTTAGAGATCGTTTCTGATGTGTTCCTTGTGTTCAGGTAGCCACCACCCAGCCATGACCTGCTGAGTGACCTCTGCTGGGTACAAGTGCTAGAGGGCAATGTGCTCCAGTGAACCAGGAGAAGGCTGAGGAGACAGGCAGCTCAGAGGAAAAAGCAGCAGGAAAGAGCAAATACGAAGGCTGCTGAGGAAGCAACAACATTCTAGGGAGAATTTTCAAATCAAAGAAATGCTGAAGGATTAGGACAGGACAGAAAGGAAGGAATGGGGAAGTAGAACAAGACACACACGCCTGGGTAGTAAAAGAAATAATAATTAAATCAGTCACCTTGTTGATTCATTGCTTCAAAATAGCCTGTGTGAAATTTCATAATGTAATAGCTGACTGGAATCCTAAAAATATTTTAGAAATTAAACTGCTCTGATTTGTAAAGTTCACACAATTTTCTGTTACATGAGATTTTCTTGTCCATTTCGTACTGGCTATTATTTAGGAGAGACTGGCAACCACCCATGTAAATCTAAGTGAAACTCTTAGTAGCAGCAGCACAGGATGAGACAAGTTAACAACATTACTATAAAAAGTAACACAGCTACTTGCATACAATGCTGGAAGTCTCTACCTGTTACTAAAATATGCAAAGCGGCCACAACAGGATCCCATTGTGTACAGTCTCCAAGTAAAGCATGAAAACAGCCACTGCAATGATGGAAACTTCATCAGAAAGCACTCCTTGTTACACACACACACACAAAAGGACAATTTTATGTATTATGCAAAGTAGGAGGACAAGTTAGCAATGATGTAACTCATCAACTGCAAGAGCACCACGTGCCCTGCCTTCCATTGCCTTTTCAGTGCTGGTTACAACACCTGTGCATACATGCTTGGCATGTCTACATCTGCAGATTTTGAAAATGCTTATAAGGAGTGAATTGAATGGCAAAATTCTCACCACTCCTCTTAGATTAGGATTTTGACCTAAATGGGCGGGTAGCCTTTGGAAAAGAAGACCATTCCTTGGGGGTGTTCAGAGGCCAGAGGAAAGGCAGAGTTGGGAATTGTCACTGTTCAGTGGCAGAGGAGTTTTTCTAGGGTGGGTAGATGGGACCAGAGTGCATTTACTGGTTCCTGGTTACTGTGATCCCAGGGAAATGCCAGCTGCCTGTAATTGCTGGCAACAGCTCAGTCCCTTCAGGGCAGGGAAGAAAGAATAAATACCTTCAGCCTTTAATTATAGCTTGTTCTTACTCCCCAGTTAAGAAGAAATGGAAGCTGCTGATAACACAGTCTGCACAAAGTAGGCCTGAGTTGGGAACTGATTTTTAAAAACACAAATAAGTGTGCTTGTTGTCCTTTTGGGGAGAGAGAGGCACTGGAAACAAATCATGGGGGTGCCAGAGAAAACATTCTGTGAAGAGTAAATATTGCTGTGTCCCTGTTTGTGCCTCCCCATCCCAACCCCACAGAGGAGAGTCTAGTTCCTTGCAAAGTGCCAGCCTCATTGACCTTGGCAGACATGCACCCCTGTCATGCAAATCAGATTCTTGCTGTACAGGTTATCTGGTTAGCTGGTTAGCTGCTAATAGCAGCTGGTAGCAAATGCTGTCTAGAAATCAGAGCTTCTGAATTTCTTCACAGCTACTGCATGGCCAAGGAATTGGCATTGATAACAGAGTTGTTCCTTGGTAAAATAATGTTTGTGGAGTGGTCAAGGTTTTAAACTTTTCCTATTTTGAAATCCAAGAATTTCCTGTATCTTAGAGTCAGTGTTGGCTCCTGTTCTACTAACCAGATTGCCAGAACTGGTGAATAAGTTCTCAGTAATTAACATTGTACCAAGGTAAACATTGTACCAAGTAAGACAGAATCCTGAAAACAAAATAATCACAGGAAACCTCCAAAAATTTAGTAACAATTTGATATTATTTGTAAACTTCAGAAAATTGACTGTTTATCACTACATGGTAAAATGTTCATATAAGGTTAGTGTGGAGAAGCTTTTTTTCCTGGTTTGTTTCTGGTCTAAAATCACATTACTCCATTTTTCAAAACAGATTAGACTCAAAACCAGATGGGATACATTCATGAAGAGGTGGTAATGAGATTAATTTCCTCTTTTTAATTTTGGTATCTGACCAGTCACTGTCATTTTTTGGTTTTCAAGCTGGAGTTTGTAAAACTGTTTAAGTATTGAAACATACACAAGTATTGAAACATACTCAGCCTTTTTTTTTTGTCCTGTAGGTTCACCATTTACTGTTTTCTTCTGGTGTGATCTGAACTTGGATGTAAGGCTGAGCTTAAGGTTATCCTACAAAGAGCACTGAAAGCAACACTTAAGCACAATTTAAATAAAATCCAAATGTTTTGATAGCAAAACCTTGATTTAAAATACTGGAATTTCCTGGAATTTCAAGTCATTTTGCATGCAAAGCTTAGTCTGGGGTGAAAATGGGAGAAAGAGAGGAAAAAAGATTGAACAGACTGTCAAGGAAAATTTTAAATTTACTGCAAATTGGATTTAGACATGGCATAATTTCTGAGAAGAAAAGAAGTAGTACAGGAGGCTACTTTTCAGAAATACTGTATCAGTGGTATTGAGCTGGTGTAGAGGTTTTTGTGAGAAGTGTTTGCACTGGCCTGTCAGATAGACCCAGCCTTGCTACCCCACCAGCAGGCCTGAATGAAGGTGCCCCCTAAAGGGGTTCCTGCTGGGACAGGGGGAAAGCAGGAGCTTGTGGGTTGGGTGGCAGAGGACAAGTGTGCTTGGGAGTGCCTCAAGGTGCAGGGGGCACTGTGGGACTCCCAGCCCCCTTCCATCTGTTCTACTTGGTCTTAGCAGAAGAAGTTTATGTGTAGGATATGTCTGTCATCTGATGGGTGAGGTGGGAGAGGCCTCTTTGAAAGGTGGAAAACCCAATGAACTATTTTTTCCATGTAAGATGTAATTTTGGAAATTTATTTAAGGCACTCTGGAGACCAAAATGTGTTTCTTTAAAACTCCTTTAACCTTCTGTGAAAACTGCACCAAACAGAGAGTTGGTGTTAGTGGTATGGGAAAGGGGAGAGAGAATGGGAAGCTCTTTCAAAGGAATGCTGGGGCAGGTGTGGCTACAGTTCCAGACATCTGACATGAAAAGCCCTGAGGAACAAAATATTTTATCAGTCAGGTTTGGTCTTAATTTGATGGTGCCAGATGGCTCTACCAATAGAGGCTACCTGAAAGGAAACCCAGCAGTGAAGTGACACTGAAACTGTCATTTCTATCTACATAATTTATACTAATAAAATGAATTCCAATATTTAAATTGTCAGTCTTATTTTTAACTAAGGCCATAATAAAGAGAATCCTTCTCTGATGCAACTGCATATTTCAGATCAGTAGTACAAGATAAATTAGTTTTGCATGGTTTTTTATTCTGCTATTCTACGTTTTTTATAAACCACAACTTGTACTGGTAGGACTGCCCTTTAATATGAATTATTAAGCTTGCTTTTAGTTCTCATCTATGATTTGTTCTTACTCTTGACAACATAAAGCATCACTGAGCTAAGCCAAGAAGTGTCAGCATGCACCAGCACTGTGTTGGCTCCTGCCAGTGCAAAAAGCTGATTAATTTAGCTACAGAAGCAGAGTGGGGAGGGAAACAAGCCTGGAGTTAATGCAGAGTCAGCACCACCATATTAATGACATACTGACTGAGGGTACCATTTTATCTTTTTTTAAGCTTAATATGTAATGTACCTCGTGGTACAATTAAAAACAATGAATGCAGATGTGTGGTAATGGTGGTGGTGTTTTCAAATCCTCTTATTTTGGAATGTCCCTACTATGTCCCTAGTCAACTATGATTTACAGAATACAGTTGATACTGACACAAACTCTCTGTACCTTTCAAATTCTGCTGCACAACTAAAGCAGCCATCTGGGGTGTCTAAAACTGCTGTGTCAGAGCACAACACCACCTTAGGTGCAGTTAGGTACAGGTTAATACTGGAAGGCAGTAAGGAGTCAGATATCTAACTTATAGGATACAGAAAACTGCATCATTTTACAGCTGAGAATGGTTTGATGGTTGCATTTTTTAACTGTTTTAGGAGACACCAGCGTATCAGCATCTACCACAACTGTTTATCAAGGTACAGAAGAAAAGCAGATAGGGCTACAATCTTGAAGTCTTCATTATCTTTATTATTTTTATTATTTAAAATAGGATATTCTGTTGCTGCAGCATAGTTCTGCTAAAGTATACATGAGGCACCTGACATGGAACACAAAGATCTCATCTTTTTTGCCTAACACCACAGGAAGAAGTCTCTCAAATGTGCCTTTGGGTTAATTCCTGCCCACATTTACATGCACAAGCACCTACTGACTGAATTTCATACTTTGATAAGGTACAATATTGTTATGGAGGGCACAATTTACCTCCAAAATTGTAAATCTCCAAAAGTCAGTCTTAAGCCTCCTTCCTAAGGTTACCTGCTTGAGATAACTTGCAAGTATACTTGCATATAACTTCTGTGGCCAGTAATTAATTGCTTTTCTCAAAACATTGCTTACTGCTTTCCTATCAAATTACAAGTAGTGCTAAACATTGGGCAACCTTACCAGCCCTGCCTGTGAGAGGGGGCTGGGATCTGGCTTTGGTTTCTTGTCTCAGTTTCCCAATAAGGAAAGAAGCCCTGAGTTGGTGTGACATTGAGAAGCTCAGCTCCCTTCCAGCTGTGTGCTCCCTTTCTTTCCAGAGCTGAGACAGAATCCTTTCCTCTAGGTGCATGTTCCTTGCCTGTGGGTCACCCCTTGGCCAGGAAATGCAGGCTAGCTTGCAGCCATGATCCATATAGAAGTGCAAATGCAGAGCAGCTTCTGGTTTCCTCTTGGCTTTCCTTGCACAACCAATAGAGTTAGCTCAGTAGAGCTGGGAGACCACTAATGTGTAGACTTTGGAGTTAAACTACTGAGCATCTTATCAGCATGGACTGTGTTACCCTCTGATCTGCTTTGTAGCCTTTGTCTGAATTTTCTGTTTACTGTTAATTCTGAGGTGGAGATGACTTTTATCTCATATGCACAGTGAGGCCTGAATCTTCACTGGGGCCTTTCAATATTTAAAATGTCTGTCAGTGACACTGGTCCTCCACTGTAAAATACTTGGGAATCATTAGCAAAAGATTCAGCAGCCCCAGGCTGTTCCTTCTATCATCAGGGTCAGAGTAGGAACTGGGACACAGACTAGTTGTTGTATCTGAAATGTTACTGCAACAATTACATAGATGAATGTTTCTCCCCCAAAATAACTGCTGATGTTGTCAGTGCAGCACACCACTTACTTTAAGAACATGTTGTAAGCAGATAACATTTCTCTATCAAAATGCCTGTCCAATGCTCCCTATAAATTAGCTTGCAAGAGGCAATCTCAATGGTGCTTCTCACTGAAATACAAGCAAAAGATCTATCAGGTCTTTGTACTCTCTTGATCTGCAACTTGCTGCTTCCTAAATGTACAGAAGACAACTGCCACTAGATCTGGGTCTGGGTCTCACCTGAAAAAGCCAAGCCAGCTAAGAATCTTGTACAAAACTTTAAATTTCTGTAGACTCAGTTTAGCTAAACTCAATGCTAGTATTTGAGCCCAATTGCATGCTGGCCCAAACTGCCTTACTGACATCTGTAGAATGGCATTTCTTTACAAAGATAACTTGGCCTGCTGATCTAAAGGCTGGCACTGTATGAAAAAAATGGGTAGAGTACATTCTTGCTTTGATGCAGCCTGACACACAATACTTAATCATTTTAATTAGTTACCTCTGTCCACTGAGACCAGTGTTCACACAGAAATTTTACAGACAGCAAAGCCCCAAAGAGCTAATGTTTTACAGTACAAAAATATAATCTTATAACACAGAAATTATAGTATGCTTAGATAAGAAAATAATGCTTGTATCTTACTGTATATAACTAAGAATCAATGCAATGAGAACACTGGTATTAAAAGCTTAGCTGCAGCAGCTTGGGTTGGAATTGGACTGGAACTACTTTACAGCTGTCTTTATTTTTTGAGGTATTGGTACTAGGGGCACAGAAACTGAAAAAATCCTGTGCTCTGCTGGAATTAATCTGTAACCTGTTAATGGATATTCAATTTTACCAGCCTAAGTCAATGGGTCCAAATGGGTAAAATGTGGGTACAAAAACAAAAATGGATATGAACAGTTTTTACTGTGCTACTCATTTACTCATCAGGTGGATCTCTGAACCCCTAAGGACTTAAAACACAGGTGATGAAACTTAAAAAAACCACACCAATAACCATGCCTTAAAAAACGGAGCAACTTGTAGGTTTCCTTATGTTTCTGCTAGATAGTGAACTGAAAGCTCTTAGGCAAATGATCTGATAATTATACCAATTTTCTTCCATGGCCACTCATTCTCCTACAAAAATGCAGCTCTACCACAAAGCTATCTACTGTCAGATCAAAAAGATCTCCTTAATTGGCCTGGGTCACAGTTTGAAATGTAGTAAGCAAAAATAGTGTTTGGAACCTTCATAATTATTTATCCACATCTTTTCTCCCACCAGAAGTGCTGTTTAATCCAGTGCAGCCTAGTATAAGAACTCTTGAGACATGAGTTTCTCATTCACAACCTGCTTCTTCAAAGATTTTTCCTAAACAGGAATGTGACAATTTGTTTTTTAATGTCCTTGTTGTGTTTCTCATCCTTTTCCTCCTATTCAACATAACAGAATGAATTTCAGGGCTTTGATCTTTAGGGGTTATTTCTAGTCTTTTAAAAAATATTTCTGTTGAGGAAGTTAAAAAAAAATCAACAAAAGAAAAACAAAAGCTAAGACTATAGGAGGAATCCCCACAGCATCATTTACTGCATTCACTAGCAATGGGCAGAGAATGAAAATCAGTCCTGTTAATATGAAAAGTCCTTCATGTCTCTCTGCAGAATCAGTTCCCCATTTTCAGCCAGTTCTATTTAATACAGTTTGTAGCCTGGGAGTAAGTCCAAAGGTTACAGTAGAGGGCAAATCAAAATACATGCACAATGTGATCTTCATTTATTAACAAAAATTAATGAAAAGAAAACTTGGTACACAGTTTATTGTCTGTAATATATTCCTTAAGGAATGTGCATTCTTTCCTTTTGGAAGGATAGACTTGAGGATCTGCAGAAACCTGGTTTTACATTGCTAGAACAATTCTAAACAAAGTATAGATTTAACTTGTTTGAATGGCACCTTTCATACAAACCCAACAGTCCAAGCTCAGTTGAGATTGCAGAGTGCTAACTTTCTGGTCAAATAAACCATCAGTGAAGTAAACTACTTTCCCATTTTCCCTAAATGTCATCATGAGGGCAAGGAAGTTTTCCTGTTTACAGTAGTAAATGATAACATTTTCTTCTTGTCTGACTCATGTGTCCTAGGACAGTGCTATTATTGCGTTTTGCCATGCTCTACCCTCTTTTCTGACTATTTTTCCTGGTTTGAGAGAACAATGTAGCTCTTTTCAGCCAGCAACTAATCTAGAAATTCAGATTTTAGAAGCTTGAGACTGTTTCTTCTTTTCACATAACAAGGTATTCAGTGGTGGTGAATAGGGCATAATTTCATGATAAGAATAGTAAAAGGCATTTGTAAGCTTTTAAATCTGTAAAACTTACAATCTTTTCCATAAAACTCTAAGATGGATTTTTTAAATCCCAGAATATAGAAGAATTATTTTGTGATAGAGACACTTTCTTCTTATTGTAAGTCTTTTTGTCAACAAAGATCATTCAAATTAATTCATAATACTTCATTGAAGTTTTGGGAGACACATCAAATGCTCGACAGGATTACTGTGTTTTACTCCTGTAACAACAGAGTAGAACTATGAGGAACAAATACCAAATCTTAATTAACCTTCTGATTCAGAAAGTCATAACATAGTCTGTGCCATTAAAACAGTAAGAAGTCCTGTGATCTGAGTCACTGATCCTTCCTTGCACTTGGATGAAGATTTATTGCTGTTGCCCATGGTACAGGAGGACAGGGTAGAGCCAGCAGCCTGAAATAGAGAGCTCTTGCCTGAGTCCTGTCTCACTTTCCCCGAGCAGTTGGAGGTAGAAGGGACATGAATGAGGGCAGCTTATTTTCTATTTTCTGTCCAAAGTAGTGATATAACTGAAGCTAAACCCAGGCAGAAACTAGTTAATTGATATAAAGTTTACTTACTTCTCACTCTTCAGCCTGGAACAGCAAGAAAGTAAATATGAAATAAAAAAAGCATTCCACAAACAAAAAACTCCACATAAGTGAGTTTACTTAGGAAAAAGCGCTTTAATGCTTATGATTTTGAGCAATAATTTCAAAAAGAAGGAAGGATACTTTGGGAGTATTCCTGGAGAGCACGCCGTTCCGCAGCCCGCTCCGAGGGCAGCTGGCTGAGGCAGCAGGGGCCGAGGAGCAGGCGCGCAGGCCCAGCGGTGGCTCAGCGCCGCCGCCCAGCAACCGGCCGCGCGTCCCCGCACGNGAACCCTCCGGGCAGCTGCGGGCTGCGTCACAGCCTGCTCCCAAACACACCGCGCTGGGCAGCAGCACGGGATCGCTCGCTGGCTGCCAGGGCTGCAAAGGCTGGCACGCGCTTTTGGAAAGTCAAGACGCTGACGCTGTGTTTGTGCTCCCCAGGCTTGTGCAATAGTGGAGTGGCTAAGAAAAGACTGTGGTAACGTAGGAGGATTTAAATCCGAAAAGCTTTTCACGACTGCATTTTATTTATTAAAAAAACTTCCATAAGAAAACCTTAACAATATCCTTAAATAGTCACATTCTAGAAAACTAAATCTTACTTGGTATAGCAAGAAAGCTTCTGTAGTATATGACCTCATTGCTTTGAAATGTGTGGTAAACATTTAGTAACTTTTTCTTTAGAAGTATAATATCCATCCAAAAAATGAAACGTGTGGAATCATTAATCTTTTGGATTGGGAGGAGTAGGTACTTTCAGTGTTTTCAACTATGCTATTGTGTGGGTGTCAGAGAAAAGAGTGTTAAACAGAAAAAATAAATAATCTATAAATAACCTAACAGTTTTATTTCACTGGGCACGGCCCTGGTCTTCAGCATAAACTACTCCCTTGAATTGATGGAGGTGTTCAGGGTCTGCTTATATCACCTTCTGATCTATTTACTACAGAGGAGTGATATTTTTGGAAACATCAACTTGGCATGTACACTGAAGTAGGCAGAGAACTAACAACAACATCAGCTATTCTGGCTTCTAGCTGCTGTACGAGTAAAAAGAAAAGAAAAAAAGAAGGAATCTGAGTCTTCTTGTTTTGTTTGAATTGTAGGTGTATTTCAGCTTGATTATAGGTCAGTTTTGTATTTTCTGTAACAAGAGCCCAACCATTCAAGTCTGAAGCTTTCAATCCTTACTATCACACAGTGATGTTAAGAGTGCCCATTCCTTCTGCTATCAGCTAAAACCATATAGAAAACACCAGCCTGAATATAACATAAAAGCAGTAATAGATGCTATTCTTCTTGGAGCTGTAAGTGAAAAAACACTTAGGTTTTTTCCCATTGCGAGAAGATTTTGAGGAATCCTAGCCAGAAGTGACTTCTTTTCAAAGAGAATGAAATCCTTTTGAGAACACCTGCAATGTCTTCCTGTTGAGAAGCTGTCTCAAGTGGGGTGTCCTCTGCAATGTCTCAGAATTTCTCTGTGCCTGCAACCCAATCCCTGATCCTTGCTACCCTCGTGGCATATTTTACTGTTGTTCACGTGTCCCTGACATTATTCTAGTAATTGTGCTGACATGTTCTCCTTTAAAGCCAGTTTTAATTTTCAGGTAAATACTCAGCAAAAATGATGGTAATTGCTCAATATAACACTCTACAAAGATCAATCTGTGTTGACCCTGTGTGGCCTAATTTCCAAAGGCATTGTAAGTCACTTACATGTGTGGTCTGCTCAAGTCTAGTCATAAATATATGGCATTGTTTAATACTTAATATAGTGACATGCCTCAGCAGCTCACAGTTCCATAAGTGCTAGGACATTTCTGACTCCAGCATTACTATCTCCTTATTTTGTACAGGAGGAGACAGAGACATGCAGTGATTAAGGGATTAGGCCAAGGTCATGCACGACGTGCGTGAGCTAGTGTTAGTGTTTGGGCAATTTTCTAACTGAATGAAAAGTACGTACCTTGCACAAGCACGGGGAATCAGAGCTGATTTTGCAAGTTTCACACAATGCTCAGTGTGTGAAAGCAATTTCTTCAAGCAACTACGACAGTCAAGCTCCATCACTTGTCACTTCACTGTATGCCATCACTTGCCTTCTCCATCTGGCTGCACCAGCCCACGTGAAGTTCTCCATCTTCAGAAGGCTTAGGCCCAGCACCAGTGGAATGATGGATACAGGCTGGAAACCTGGGGGTCTGAACAAACCTTCGCTGTGTGAAAACTCACATGAATGGGAGTAATTCCATACAAATGGGACTCTGATGCCTTTCTTATCTGCCAAGTGCACTCTTAGTTGCTAGTGACTTCCTTCTTAGTAAGTGTTGAAGAACAGCCAGTTTTGAAGAGGCAATTCCAGTCTGGATCGGTGCTGCACACAGAGGGAGTTGGAAACAGTACCTTCAGGGGTATCACTTGCTGTGTTGTATTTTAATGGAGTACTCTCTGACAAAGAGAGTGTCAAAAATAATTTGAATGCCCATCAGCACAGGAAGTGAAAAAAAGTATTAATCAGTCAATGAACACACATTTATTGTAAGAAGTATATAATCAATGAAGCAGAAATTATCTAGTCAGCATTATTTTTCAGATTTGTTCTGGTGAGAAGAAATTGCGTAATGAGGAACAAAAATCACTGGCAAACTCTTAAATATTGTAAGTGTATCAGAATGAAAAAAGATCCTGATTCTTGATTGAAGCTGTAATACATTATTCAATGTACTTCTTTGAGTAAAAAAAATTGATATATGAAATTGGGCAATTCATGCAACAGGACACAGAAGTATTTATGTTTCTCCTTTTAGAAATAACTATGTATCTGAAAGATATTTCCAGTATTTAAGTTTTGTACTCCTGCTTGATAGTACTTTAAATCCATGACTCATATTCTTTTCAAGTACAATACTTAAAATTTTGATTTTGTTCTAAATTGATCTATATTTTTATATCCTCATATTGTCCACAAATAACTATCTATCTGTCCAGACACCTGAACCACAAACTGCATTCCATGTGAAAAGAGTGAAATGTTTGTTTGATTTCAAAGTTTTTGGTCTTCAGAAGAAAATAATATTTCTTTATCTGAAATTTTTCTTCACAAAAAAAAGCAAGGGCAACTGTTCTAGCACCATGCAACAGGAGCAAGGTCACTTAGTAGATGCACGTCTCATAAGCCTGGCCTAATTCTGCTGCTTCTGCTCTGGTGAAAAGTTAAAGAAGACCAAGTTTCTAAATTAAAAGAATGTAGACTCAGTTCTTCTACTGCCTTGTGTCCTTAACTTTACACATATCAGAAGTCTTCCTGACCTCTGAAGGACAAGCACAGGCAAAGGATACATATGTAAGTCTTGGCTGAGTTGGAACAAGTCGCAGAGATGTAATATGGTAAGGAAGAAAGGCTAAGCTGCCTTAGAGATCAGAAACAGAGACAGGAGAATTACTGTCCTTGTGTTCTGAATAAAACCTGCACCAATAAAGATAACACTTTCCAAACGTGTTATTACAACATTGACAATAAAAATGTCGGCATTTGGCAAGTTTTAACCAAGCATGACTGCTATTGCCTTTTTGTTCAGTGTGTAGCTTTAGCCTCCTAATTACAGGAAATGTCTATGATGTAGGTAGCAGTGACATTCAAATGTACAATAATCTTATTTACTGTACTTATATTAATAGGCTTAAATTCCTTTGCAAAACATGTCATACTACAGAGAATGAAATTATTTTGAAAATCCCTCCTTTTAAATTTTTAGCAGTTTACTTCCTTTGTCTCTTAATCATGCACAAAGTAGTTGCACAGCATTTTGCAGCACATATGGCAGAGGACCACTCTACTGCGAAAGGTGTCTCAAGCTACACGGCGTAGTTACAGCACTTCCAACTCACTGCTCGGTGAGAGCAACCTAAAACCTTCTCTCCGTAAGAGCCAGCACTGCGACGCTCAGATCCGCTCACCAGGCCCCTTTTAATGGAGGTGCGGGAGGGGGATCAAAGTGTTTTCGAGAGTGACCCCTGAAAAGTATAGGGTCCGCCGTAAATGTAAAGAATATTATACCGAAGTAAATAACCAGAATATGGCAAGAAATAAAATGACCTGTAAACCGTAAAAAAAAAAAAAAAACAACAATCCCCACGCAGCCAGGGGAAGGCCACCCGAGCGGGGGAGGGCCCTTCGCCGGGCAGGCCGCGGCTGGGGCTCCCCGGGCGGTCGCTCGCAGCTCCGCAGCGGCGGCGCGGG